>OX439379.1:22201042-22445169 GCA_949319315.1 Zelleria hepariella
AAATCGCCGAGCAGAAGAAATAATAGAATAGAATAGAATACTTAGCTCCGATCACTATTTCGGATCTCCAAACACCTCCAGCTCCTGCAGCCTCCACTAGATTCACTGTTTATTTAGTTTCACTGATTTATTTAGTTTCACTCTAATTAAATTGGTTAATTTAGGTAGACTCTACGTTATGTATTTTATTTTAGCTCAACTTTATCCAAGCAAAGAATTAATATTCACTGTACGAGTATCACTTTAAACTCTACTGAAATCTCAATTTATTTACTAGAGAAATACTGATAATTTACTGAAATTATTTGCAAAATATAAACAAAACAAAAATAAAGATATTCACTTAAATAACTCAAGCTTTTACGGCAACTAATCTCATCGCGTCCCGAAATTAAATGCGTCTCCAATCGCATCCCGAAATTAACTGCGTCTCGAATCGCGTCCCGAAAAAACTAACTTTTTTCCCTGTAGTCCGTTCTATTTATAGAATTTGTCGCACCCCCCACCAAACTTTGACTAGCATTCCTAATCCAGGCTTGCACGCTCGCACACATGCTTGCCAGACGGACTCTAAGGCTACTTAAATACTTTTCCTTGAAGCTACTCCTTTTTCATCCCCAATTAAGCCTTAATTTAGCCCCTAGTCTGCAACAATACCTAGTGTGATGAATTGATGCTAGTTACTCGCACTAATTTCCCCCAATGCACCCTTATTAAAGAGAAATAAGAGGAAAACGCCATCTTTGCTTATATTCTGTTAATGTTTTGCGTCTGAATGCTATCACATACATTCTAAAGGTGTTGAATCCCATATCACTGGTTCTGTTTAGAATGAGGCAGAAACCACGATTCTCCAAGACCCATACGTAAACCTACAGAGTACTGCACGAAAACACCCGCTACTCGACTTGCATGTCATTAGCCTGCCTTCCAAGCCAACAAGTTATCAACTCGAAACCTGTAAATTCCACAAAGGAAAGAAGACCATTATCATTTCCCCATAGTAGACGCAGATTTCTAATATACCTACTTTGCTATACTCGCATTACAGAATGTAGACAACGAAGTTCTTCAAAATATAGTTTCGGACTATTTCAATCGCAAAGCTCATACTCCAAAACTGAAGTGTTTATTTGGAACATAACTGGAACCTTAGTACGACCCTGTTACATTTACCTAGAAATCTGACATTTCCTACGTTTCGTTCAACGCAATATTTAACGTTCCTTTCTTTTTCTATAGTTTTCTGACAGCACGTTCCTTTTCAAGCAATATTTTGATCGTTCGAAACTTTTGAATAATAAAGATTAAAGTCCATTACTATTTTAAATGTAGATATTTTAAAGCTCAAAAATATAAAAGATTACAGTTTAGTCCTTTCTTTATTTACTAGATGTCGTTATTTAAATAATGTTAGTTTCTCATTTGTGAATGGTTGGCGGGAAGATTGAAAAATCACTCTGGTCCGTCACACCTTGACGCTATCGAGTTAAAAATCGTGGACAAAAATACGGATAAAAATTGTATGGCTACCAGCGGCGCCATCACATTTTTTGCAATAGACGACTAAGCATAAAACTAAATGAGATGACCGTGTCCGCGGAGGGGAGAGTCCATGTCATGTCATGTCTGCCCAGTAAATATATAAAAAAAAAAAATTCAATGAATGAATGAATAGTTTTATTAATCATTATAATTATTTTTAGGTTTTGCTGTACTAACGTAACTCTTAAGATTATACTAACAAAATATGTATGCAAATCTGAAATAAATTGAATTGAATAAGCAGGGACAGTAAACATTTTCCCATATAGCATTTTTTGGTAGCCGTTACGAAACTAGTCGACACTGAAAAGCCGACACCAGTAACATTTTTGGTCGCTACTACGACTTTGTTTCGGTCGCTGCGACAAAAATGGGGAAGATCCCGACACGGTAACATTTGGTTTTTAAGTTACGACGCTGTATGGTAACATTGCGAAGACTATTTCAGAAATCATTCGTTCATTCGTCAATTCATTCATTCTTTTCAACCTACAAAAACTAATAAGTTAAATGTCATTGTCAAAGAAAACTCTGTATGTTTCACCATAATTATTTTGACAGCGTAAGTTCATTTTTGAAATTAATTAGTTTTACACGTGTTGTGATAGTATGATATTAGTGGGAAAAGAAATTTGTCGTATTATTTAACAAAATACATTGAAAATCATCGATGGGCCATCATATAATTGCAATTTAACCAGTTTATTGAAATGTTTGCATAGTTTTCACTACAAGTTTTGTTCATTTTCTCGACTCCAGACCATTTAGTTTAATCAAACTGTACACTTTTTACGCTAATAATATGATATTTAGTCAAAAATTGTCCATAAACTTACAAAAACATTTGTTTTCATAGTAAAATTATTCTAGTCGTATTTGGTAAAAAAGTTACGACACTGCGTCGACTTGCGGACACAAAGTTACTGAATTTATAATATGGTGTCTCTCACTTTATTCTTTCCAGCGGTTCTGAAACTGTTAAATTGACAATGCCATTCTCAATTCGGAAGGCAAAGTTTTTTGTTCGAAAGTCCGTTATTGGCTTAATCTTATCTTTAGACAATATGGAGAAACTAATTTCAATATTTTTTATTTTGGTTCATTAGTTTGGATTTTACAACGTTTCAAAGATACGGTTTTATGACGTCACGCGACGGTCTGCATACTGTTGGCGGTCATAGGAACAAAACATTTTAGCGCATAAAAACAAAAAAACTGGACCAAAATAAAAAATATTGAAATTAGTTTCTCAATATTGTCTAAAGATAAGATTAAGCCAATAACGGACTTTCGAACAAAAAACTTTGCCTTCCGAATTGTCCTTACAAAAGAGGGTTCGTCTCATTTGATATCCATGGTACCTAGTACATGGGTCGAAAATTCAATTTTGCACTGGCCACGAACGAACAAAAATAGTGATCTGGAGGAGTTGAGAAGAGACGAGTTCAGCGTCCCTTCTTCGAACTGGAGAAGAATGAAATGCAAGATTCAAGGCATAGCGACTTTTGTCGAAGGAATAAAACTAGAAGAAGTCTATTGTAATTTCGAACAATTTAGAAGAAATAAAGAAATTAAAAAATAAATTAAATTAAATTAAAATATTACATTATTAATTTCTTTATTTCTTCTAAATTTAATCCTTAGCACGGGTTAGTGCTTTAGAAACAACAAAAAGTTTATATAGTCTGGTAAAATCGTTTCCATAGATTTCATAGAGCCAACGTCTCGGAAATTGCTACCTGCTTGGGTGGCCTAATTGGTAAGCTGGTCGCCCCAGATAGACGAAAGATCTGGGTTCGAATCCCAGCTCAAGTGAAAATTTTTAATTTCTTTATTTCAGGTAAGTACCTACATATTCACTTTTACTAGACTATAAACATCCTCAAATTAAAATAAATGACTACAAGACAATTGTAATAAATTATGTTTTAAGAAGATAAAGATGATCTAGGTAGGTACGTTATAAGCCCGGTTTCTGAGTTGAGAATTTTACTAAGCACATACTTACGTATCGCTCTGTCGCGCTCTTTTGTGACAAATCTGCAGAGACAGGACGATATTTACACATTTGCTTAGCGAATTTCTCAACTCAGAAACCGGCAGATATTTTATTATAAATTAAGCAATCACTTATTGGATCTTCATTTCGTCTCACAAAATCGTTGATTTTCCTGTAGTAAGTCGATGTGTGCCGGAAATAACGTTTTTTCTGCTGCTTACTCATACTCTTACCTAGTTGGCATACAATTCACATATATTTGAGAACCAGGTGTAGCTGGTTAATATTTTTATGCTTATTTTGGTAACATTTTGTTTTGGAACTATGACGTAACATAACGAAACTTTGTGTACATGAATATCATTCCAGTAACAAAGTTGCCACTCCGTTACAACACATTTCATCTTTGATTGTTCGCTTGTTGAAAACTCAACGCAATATGTATGAAATAAAGTTGACACAAATCCGTACATATTGTGTTGACTCATCTATCTATACTTATAATAAAACTCTAGCGAAGTCAATCAATTCTGTACATTGAATATTTTTAGAAAAAAACTAGCAGGGGTTACTAAGTAAACTATACTGAATACAAAAATGCAAAAAAATCGGTCTATGTCTGTCTGTCTGTCTGTCTGTCTGTCTGTCTGTCTGTCTGTCTGTCTGTCTGTCTGTCTGTCTGTGTGTTACCTCATCACGCGAATACCGCTGAATAGTTTTCAGTCAAATTTAGAACCGTGATAAGTCCTGGTTCTGGGAACAATCTAGGCTATCCGATGTTCAGAATACATTGCGGGTTGCAATTTTAACTTCGTTTTTTGTAAGAAATATTCATAATTTTGATATAGCTTTTTGAGAATATATGTTAATAACGTGATACTGAACACATATACGAAAAAAAAAAATGACTTTTCGGAAAAAAAATCCGACTTTGAACCTCATTATCTCGGAAACCGTTGATTTCCTAGGCATAGTTCCGCGGGCAAAAATGTTCGCCATGATGAGGACTATACAGGGTGTTAAAAGACCGCCAACAGACCCGAAAGCCACTAGACACCAAAATAAAGTACTTTTTCGGTAAATTATTGTTGGGAAATGATTTTGGTTTTTTAGATTATAATTTTGAAAAATATTTTTTCACGCAATGGACGTGTAACGCACAGAAGTCATATTGCGCAAGCGTAGGTATCAGATTATGTTACTTAAGCTTGAAGTGCCGATGTTTAGAATACATTGCGGGTTGCAACTTTAACGTCGTTTTTTGTAAGAATTATTCATAATTTTGATATGGCTTCTTGAAAAGGTATGTTAAGAATCCCCTGAAGCTCTGCAGCCCTCTCGCTCGCACTTTTCAACATTTTAATTCAGGCTTCAGGGGATTCTTAAGAACTAGATACTGAATAAATATCTAGCTGCAAAAAAAAGTTTTGAATAGTCCGACTTTGAACCTCATTATCTCGGAAACCGTTGATTTCCCAGGCATAGTTCCTTGGGCAAAAATGTTCCTTATGATGAGGATAATACGTGGTTTCCCGCTTTGTTGGCGGTCTTTTAAAACCCTGTATGTGGTCTCCCACTTTGTTGGCGGTCTTTTAACACCGCTCGGTATTCAATACAAGCACTCGCCGCAAACAATAATTTTGCATTCTTGCATAACAAATAACTATTGTTTACCGTTGAGCTGGATAGACAGAGTTATTAGCCGGAAGCTTTACTTGCTGGCTTAGCATGAGAATGAGAAAGACATTATCTATGGGCTTATAACTTTATCTATCCCACATGCTAAGCTTCCTGGTATCTTATCACGGGCGATACCTTAATGTAAACAATACATATTTATTATTAAATTTATAAATGTATTGTTTAGATTAGGGTTTTTATTCTATTTTATTCTATTGCTTTCTTTTGAGCCCTGCTACCGCAAGTTTAGAAATAATAGCTATTAAAATACCTCCGACATTTTAGCTTCGAATAAGCATATTTAATAAATAGCTGAACCAATTTTGACAAAACATAACTAAGAAAATTCGCTAGAAGACCGCTTCCAAATCGTTCACCCATTTAAGAGCTACGGTGCCACAGACAGATACACCCTCATAAACACTTATACAGACACACTCACAAAGCTGTCAAACTTATAACACCCCTCTTTTTTGGTCGGGGGTTAAAAAAACCTTCCTTTTGAGTTCTCCTCCACAGTCGAATTTAAATTAAATGTCAAATGTGTAAAAACGCATACGAAGTCGCGGGCACAACTAGTCGACTATAAAGAGTTACTGAAACACTATCCGGTCAAACTGTGTAGACACTGTTACAACACATGTAAACCAAACTGAAGTCGTCACAAATGCATACATATTATGTCGACACAACGACTACAAATAGTTACTGAAACACGTTCCGGGCAAACTGTGTAAACACTAATACCACACATATAAACGGAAACACACACAGTCGCATTGTTTCGAAACAATAACGGAACTTTGTCAATTTGTTACTGACTCAAATATTTTGCGACCAAAAAATGCTATCTGGGTTATCAAAGATTTTTAAAGGTACCTTTTTGCTGTGGGTATTTAAACTCATCCCCTGTCCGTCTGTGGCACCGTAGCTCTTAGACGGATGAACCGATTTGGATGCGGTTTTGTAAACTTTGAAAGCAGGTTTTCCAGCAATGATTAATAGACATCTTTTATCAATATCGGTTTAGGCGTTTAATAAGATATACTAATTTGAAATTTTATGACGGGCGATTTTTGACCTCTGTTCGGCAGATGCTGGGCCCGTGTGCGCAGTGCGCGGCCCTCGCGGTGGTGTGCGACGTGGCGCGCGCCGGAGAGGCCGTGGACCAGCTGGTCACGTGGCGCGCCGGCATCGGGGCCGCCAAAGCTGTGAGGATCCTCTCTACGTAGCGTGTAGCGTAGGGTGTCCGGCTGATCTTGCTGCCTTCGCTCTCACTGTGGTGTGCGACGTGGTGCGCGTCGGGAGGCCGTGGACCAGCTGGTCACGTGGCGCGCCGGCATCGGGGCCGCCAAAGCTGTGAGCATCCTCTCTACGCAGCGTGTAGGTTGTCCGGCCGATGCTAGGCCCGTAGCTCTCGCGGTGGTGTGCGACTACGCGCGCGCCGGGAGGCCATGGAAGCTGTTCACGTGGCGCGCCGGCATCGGAGCCGCCAAATCTGTGATCACCCTTTTGTACGTAGATTAGGGTGCCCCACTGCTGGGCAAAGGGCACCCCCTTTTCAGAGTAGCCCCTGTATTCGTAAAAGAAGAACACTGAAATTAAAATTGAGTTAGTTAAACAAGTACTTAACTACATGCCTTCGTTGCAGCACCCACCGGTGACGAAGCGTAGCTCTACAATAGCGGCTCTCTTGGCGAGCATCTTCCGCGACGAGTGTCACCAGCTCGGCGTTAAGTTGGATGATAATGGCGTCATTGTTGGTAAGAAGGCACAGGATATCGTCTGTAGGCCAAAGCTATCCAATACCAAAGTAAATAGGTAGGCACGGAGAACGGCTCTGCGCTGGCGAGCATACTTATTGGCGTTTGTTTTTTCCTTCCACCGCACCCCTCTCTCTCTCACTTAGTGACAGCCTATCTCTGGTCTGCAGATGAGAAATACCCGCTGCTGTCAAGCGTGACAATCGAAGCTATGGGCGAACAAGAGTTCCGTGGGTCGCAGTTTTCGTACCCGCGCTCACCCGTCTGCTTCTCGGCCGCTGATCTGGCTGGTTCGCGCATGTCGAAGGTAGGTATACCTACCTAATTAATTTATTGCTACTGAAACAGGAAGACGTTGTTTCCTGTTAGGTAAATCTTCTAATCTAAGAAAGTATATGAAAATAACATTATTTTGTGTCTAAGTACGTCGCTCCTCTACAATGTACACACGACAGCACGTCAGACTGTACATTTTTGTTGTAAAGTCGCCCGTCACGTAACTGAGTAGAGTGCTAGCGTGTAAGGGTCGACGTGCTGTCGTGTGTACCTACTGTCGGCACATTGCTCCTGCCTGCCTCGTAGGTACCTAAGAATTTTCCCAAAAAAGAAGGAGAACAGGAATCCTGGATTTAATTATTTTGGCAAGAGCAAAAAAACAAAAATTGCCACGCGAGTTACCTTCCTAGGTATTTTTTCGTGACTAGGGATACCTAGTATAATTACGAGTACCTACTATAGGTAGGTAGGTTTACCGGAGACATAGGTATATACACTAACTTTTTCATGTTACAGGCTTTCGCACTCCTCAGTCTTCTGTCCGAAGACCTGAAGTCCAAAGTGACACTGTTGGACGAGTCCTTCAATTTGTACAAAAATGTCCCGTTAACCGTTGAAGACGAGGTAGGAAGTTACCTATCTTTATTTTTACCTAAGTAATGTCGGCCACACGCTAGGATACTCCTTTTTGTTCGATTGGCGCCCTTATCCCGCATGCGGTAAGAGCTGCCATGGGGTATCTGTGACTGTGGCTGACCGTACCTGCTTACGTGTCACGAAAAAAGAGACTTGACCTCGCATTTCCACCGCCCCGATGACGCATGGGGCCTGAGTCTGTAACGCAATGGAGCCAAAATGGGCTCCCAGCTACCGACTTCAATTATTATGCTGTCCGTCCTTTCAATGTTTTTGTAGTACAGCAAATAAGTACTTAATATTCTAATTCTAGAGGATTAGTTCGCTGCATTATAGCTGACTATTACTTCTACTTTCTAGGACTACTTACGCCTTCTCGACCAAAAGATCTACTGTCAGGTATACTGTCATTGCTCTCAAGCTATAGAGATAAAGATGCCTCTCCATTTGTAGGGCCTAACAATGAAAACAGTTTTTCTCGTCGAGCAACATCCTGGCATTGTTTCAGGTGACTCTAGCGTTGTGTTCACACTTCTTGACTCTGAAGCTAAGCGAGGCTTGGCACGAGGTGAGCGTGCAGTGCAAGGATGCCCTCCCGCCGGACTATGACGCCATCTTGGAATTCAACGAGATTGGCAAGTGAGTTATGTAGTAAAGTTGTAGGCACTTACCTGAGTAGGGGAGACCGAGGAGGGTTGTAACAATTTTTACATTTCATTGAATATCTCAGCCAAATGAAATGCTACGTTAAAAATGTTTTTAACGGATGATAACGAGATCTATAGACTATGCAATTTCAGCCTATTCAATACTAAAAAGTAATCATAACATAGGAAAAATTCGATAAAACTAGGACGACTCCCACTGTTACAACTCTCCTCGTACCGAGGTAAGTTGTAACAGGGGTCAAGGTGAGTTGAAACAAAAGTGTTTTTTTATGAAAATGTAAGGAAAGGTAAAAAATTAAACGACTTTAGTTGTGAAAAATCAACTTTAATCCTTGTTATCAATAATTATGATTACAGACAAAAAAATTAACTGGCGAAAAAAATACAAAAAAATAAAAATAAAAAGGTCAAGTTTTTTTAATTATTTTTCCATAAATTTCTAATGCAGATCATACTGACAGTCGACATAAAGCTTTTCTGCAGTGTTTTTTTATCACTATCAACAAAAATAAAAGAAAAAACTATCTAAATTACATTTCTCACAATTCCGGTTTTTCAACTTTGATCGCTAATTACTCGAATAAAAGGCCCATAAAGTGCCATATTTTTTGTGCTATTCTGAAGGTTCAGGTTGTAGGCAAGTTTTTGAAATCAATTAATAATCCTTCAGACCCCTGCTTTTTTTTCTCCCCATACTAATTTATTCGATGATGTTTTCTCTAAAACGGCATTTTTGAACTTTGGATCAAAATTGCGGTATTTTTTACACGTTTAAAGCTGATCATTATTTTTTTGGTGATAGACTAGTTATGTAAGAACCCAATAAAGAAAAAATAATATTGCAAAAGGTAAAAACAAAAAAAGTTAAAAAATAAAAACCAATGCTAGGCAAGCCTCATAACTTCTAAACGTCAAAAAATCGCTGAACATACATGGGGGTGATTCGGGTACCCCTAGAGGTGCTCCAGATCTCTGGACTTTCGCTTGACACTATTTTTTGGGACACCCTGTATAATAAGAATAACAAAATGCGTTAATATGTTAAAAAAGAAAAAAGCGAGGTGAGTTGTAACAAGCTGTTACAACTCACCTCGGATGCAAAAAATCTGACTTGCTTTTAATTATGCTTTCTAACCTCAAAACATGAAGCGTAACCGAAAAAAGCCTATTTCAATATGAATCTTAAAGAGCCGCTGCGTATGAACAAATATGGCACATCCACACAAACGTAATACAAATAGAATGACACGCTGGCAAAATTTTGGGCAAAAACTTATTTTTGACGATTTTTGAGGCACAAGTGTCGTAATAACCAAACCGCTTCCCGGGGACTGCTGTCACTGACTAACATGTAGTGACGTGTCAAAAGAAATAAACGTATGGTGTTACCAGCTCACTGACAGCCATAGATTTTGAGAAATTGGCTTTGTTACAACTCCCCTCTGTTACAACTCTCCTAGGTCTCCCCTATACGAATTATTCGATCTGTAGCGACCCCTGTCGGGCGCTCAGGGAAACTGTGGTGTGGTGGGTGTTTCAGAAAGGTCCTGTGATATTGAAAGGGGTCGCTTAAGAGGCCCCTTCAGGACCTTGGGAACTCAGTGACGGCCAAGCGCGTGAAACACTGTTTTCTATAGCTGTTTCACCCAGAGCGAGACGGGGCTAGGGAAAAGTGAGAGGCAATGCGGCTGTATGTTCGTGTGACGTGTCCCTTCGCGAGTATCTAGTGGTAGTTGTAATGTAATAGATCTATTTTCCCAAAATTTTTCGTAGTACATTTTATTAGGTCATTTTATTTTCTGACAAGTACAACACATTATTGATATTCCCAAGGTAGTTAGACTCCAATAGACAGTGTAATAATGTAAGTAAATAACAGCTGAAAGTAACCCCTTTTTCGGCGCGAAAAACGCATCGCTCTAATTTCTTTCAGGCAATTTTTTTATTATAAAAACTATTTACAAACCTCCATACTGATCATCTACTGATATAAACCAAGTTTCGGCAAAATCCAGCATGTAGTTTAGAAATTAAACCGGAACTACGGAAAATGGTGCTCTAACGCCCTCTTACTTAACTCATCAATATAAGCAAATTTTACTTTGGAGAAATCTCAAACTACTTTAGGTATCGGGTCTTGTGTTGGATTGGTTACTTCTATCACAGCCCTCTTTAGTTCTACGCTATTTAAAATTGTTCATCAAATACGTAGGTACTCAATTTTTTTACAACCATTTCCAGAGGGTGGGCGAAAGAAGTAAAAAGACAACAAGAGGACATTCTGAACAAAAGGATGAAAAAAGTGAGCCCTGCTTTTATTTGTATACAGTTTACCTACGTTAGGTAGGTAGGTAACATTCGGGGAAGAGACCGGGGAAGTACAGACATAATGTGACCGTCGCTTCGAAGCGCTTTATAGCCTAGCACTCGGCAATGAACCTCGGATGCGGTCAGTCTATGGATGAGTGAACGCCAGTAATAAAATGATAATAAACAATAATCAATCCTTTCGGACCACCTCAATCAATAGCTGGGTACTGACTGGCCAATCGTTTTCACGAGGCAGGCAAGCGCTCGTCTATTGCTATCAGGCCTTGCGTCTGTCTATAGTCCGTTTCCAGGGCAGGCGGAAAAACGATCATTGATACGAAGTACTATGTTACCGTAAAAATATAACGATTCGTGTCGCACTCCGTCACTCTCCTTACATTTCTGTATCGTTTGGATATCGAAGCGTGTTTTTAGGTACGGGGTGGGGTGAGAGTTCCGGTCAGTCAGAGATAAAAAACCTGTTTCAACGTGCTACAGGTAGCGTCACGAGTTATGAGCGCTCGACGAAACTGGTGGGGATTTCTGCGCAAGTGTGTACAATCGCACATCCTCATCATCAGAAAACGATTGTGAAACTAACACTGATGAACGTGACATCCCTGTTTAATATACTTAATGTATACTCATACCAACCTGTTTTTTTTCCGCCACTTTGGTGTCGTTTCACCTTAACATAATTGTTTAATAATTACTAAACCTCATCGCTCATTAATGTGCCAGTTCGTAGTAAACTTGTCAAAAATTCAAAAAACCTTTGGCGTAAAAAATGTTGATTATTTCTGTGATACGCTCAAAGGTTAATGATCGCTTTTCCGCCTGCCCTGGAAACGGACTTATAGTGACTAAGCGTGGTGATGATAGATCTTTTCACGCTGGAAGAACATCTGCTTTGCGTGCGACTCGCCCAGTCCATTCAGTCAATTCCTTCAATGCTGAGGACTGAGGATCTTGACCGTCACTTGAAAGTGGCTGACAGTAGAGTCCACCTAACGGGTGGTCTGCCTCGTGCTAGGTATCTCATCCTCCACCTTTCTGGCAGTCATCACCCAGCTAATAACTACCTATAGCTTTGCCGCCCACAGGAAAAGGAGCGCGAGACTTCTTTGTACGAGTTCCTGGCGCGGGTCCGACTTACCATCGCGCTAGACGCCCTGCGCGAACTCCGCTGCGTGGTGCGGACCGCCGATTACACGCACCTGCATCACGCCCTCATTCAGGACGCCGTCCACGCTCACCACAAGCGCGCCGAGCGAGCGCAGCGGTCGGGGAATGAAATTGTCAAGACCTACGTGCCGAAGTTGGATGCCAAGGTGACGTTTCAGCTCGATGGAAAACTGTAAGATGCATGCCGTGAACGCCTGGCCAGGTACAAAATGGCCTGGCTACATGATAGGTCGTATGATGCAGCGAGGTATTTTTAGTCTCTGGAAAGGGATACGATGGGTCTGATATATAATTTTGAATGACGTACTTATGCGATGGTCGCTGGCGCAAAAAATGTTTGACAGCGATACGCTCGTGCGAAAGCTCACTGAATCGAAATCCACTGGACCGAATGATGTTGTCGCGAACACGCTGAAGCGAAAAACTTTTTTTTCGAATGGAACGCTGCGGTGGAGGAAGCATTCATGGCAGCTATAACATGGTCGCGATCCTCAGCCCCTCTACCCTTGACGCATTTTTCCAATACGGCCGCAATATGGCGCAATTTACAAAATTTAATATTTTACAAATTAAGACGCATTTTGTTTTTATTGAATTACACAGCCTTACCTTTGAATAAACATTACAAAGTATTAAAAATCAAAGCATTACTATGCAAATTCAAAGAGAAATTAATTTTAAAACTTTTTCAATTTGATCGCAATAGCGTCAAGGGTAACCCCCCAGGCATGAGAAATCGATGAAGAATAAAAATACCGTTAGTTAGACCTAGAACTAAAAAAGTTTTTCGCTACAGCGTGTTCGCGACAACATCATTCGGTCCAGCGGTTTTCGATTCAATGAGCTTTCGCACGAGCGTACCGCTGTCAAACTTTTTCGCGCCAGCGACTACTTATCGCGTAAAAGTCATTCGAAACTACATCCACCCGGATACGATAACACACAAAAGCAGTTTACACGCACGGGACAAGGTCGTTTTATTATAAGAGTACCTACAACTATCTTGAAGTCTTAGGCCCGGTTTCTGAGTTGAGAATTTTACTAAGCACATGCTTACGTATCGCTCTGTCACGCTCTTTTGTGAGAAATCTGCAGAGACAGGACGATACTTACCCATTTGCTTAGCGAAATTCTCAACTCAGAAACCGGGCCTTAGAAGACGAAGCAAATTATTTGTGCAGGGTGAGGATGTATTGACACGTTAAAATAATTATTTTATGAGTTTGTGTCGGTTGATAACCTAATTCACTCGTGTTATTATTTTTTTATACTTAGGTAATTATTTTTTGTTACTTTTTTCAGAACATGACCGCGTACCACAGAAAAGTATATAGTGCATTGCCAAAAGAGAAGGTGCAGAATTCATACCTTTTGCCTGATCCTTAACCATGTTAGGTACTTCTGCATTGAGCGCGTAAATTATGACTTCTTACGTAAAATAATACAAAATTAACAAAAAAAAAAAACGCACGAAGGGTTCCGTTAATTTATTTGATCCTTCTTGATCTCAAACGAGCTCTAACCCAATCTTATGCTAACCTAGCTCGCCTAATGTATTGCTGAATGTTTGATGACTAAGTATTAATTTATGTTAATTTCTATCTTTCCATAGTAATTAAACATGATGCCTTATCATAACGTAAACTTCTTTCATTTTTGCATTCCTAAAACACCGAAGTGTCGTACCGACCGACCGACAGAAAGTTGTTCTTATTTTCTAGGATTTTTACATAGACTTTCACAGTTGTTAATTTACCAGTGCGGAATAATGTTATTTTTTTTTTACAAAAGATCACTAAGTCGTTAACTGAGGACCTAATATTAAGCGGTTTTTTTTCTGACGGTACTGTGCGGGATGGGTGACATACAGACATGTGACATCTCATACAAGTGACAGCGATGCTGACGTTCGACTGAAGTTACGCTTCAGGGTCACGAAAACACCACTCCCGCACAGCTCCACTACCTCAGGAACCTCCCGGCCGATAATATCGCATGCATTATCGCGATATTTGTTATCAATACATTTGCCTAAAAACCAATCGCGATTCGACCCGTTTCGAATACAATAATACATTTTGTATTAGGATGGCCATGGAGTTACACACACTGCTGCGATAATGATGTTCCTAATACAAAATGTAGTGATAACAGATATCGCAATAACTTTTGCGATATTATCTACCGATAAAAAGAGCCTACGTGGGGAAAGGGAAGGCGAAGGGAAAGCACAATGCGCCGCAAATGAAATGAAAAAAAAAAAAACATATTTTTGCATGCGATTTTTACTAAAAACGAGCCGTTAAATGAGAATCTATTGTCGAACTACTTTTTAGGACCTTATAGGCCACTTTTGGCGGCGGCGGGATTAAAGTATTCATAGGTCTAGGATCTGGAATCACCTTAGGTGCTAAAAATAGTTAAGCCTAGGGATTCTCATTTAAAGGCTCGTTTTTACCAAACCGTCGCACAAACGTCATTCGAAACTACATCAGACCCAAATAAAACGCATCCAAAAAAAGGTTTTGTTTTTTCATTGGCTGCGCTAATGGTGCCTATAGGGCTTTAGGGATATTGGGCTTTAAGCGCTATGCCAGCTCACAACCCTCATAAATAAAAATATAGTTTAGACAGCGTCTAGGTTGATTATATTTAATGTTTTTCAGAACATAGGTAGGTATCTTGTAAACATTTTCTAGGATTTTTACATAGACTTTCACAGCTGTTTATTTACCAGTGCGGAATAATGTTTTTTTTTACAAAAGATCACTAAGTCGTTAACTGAGGACCTAATATTAAGCGGTTTTTTTTCTGACGGTACTGTGCGGGATGGGTGACATACAGACATGTGACATCTCATACAAGTGACAGCGATGCTGACGTCCGACTGAAGTTACGCTTCAGGGTCACGAAAACACCACTCCCGCACAGCTCCACTACCTCAGGAACCTCCCGGCCGATAATATCGCATGCATTATCGCGATATTTGTTATCAATACATTTGCCTAAAAACCAATCGCGATTCGACCCGTTTCGAATACAATAATACATTTTGTATTAGGATGGCCATGGAGTTACACACACTGCTGCGATAATGACGTTCCTAATACAAAATGTAGTGATAACAGATATCGCAATAACTTTTGCGATATTATCTACCGATAAAAAGCGCCTGCGTGGAGAAAGGGAAGGCGAAGGAAAAGCACAATGCGCCGCAAATGAAATGAAAAAAAAAATACATATTTATGCATGCGATTTTTACTAAAAATGAGCCGTTAAATGAAAGAAAATCTATTGTCGAACTATTTTTAGGACCTTATAGGCCACTTTTGGCGGCGGCGGGATTAAAGTATTCATAGGTCTAGGATCTGGAATCACCTTAGGTGCTAAAAATAGTTAAGCCTAGGGATTCTCATTTAAAGGCTCGTTTTTACCAAACCGTCGCACAAACGTCATTCGAAACTACATCAGACCCAAATAAAACTCATCCAAAAAAAGGTTTTGTTTTTTCATTGGCTGCGCTAATGGTGCCTATAATTGGGCTTTAAGCGCTATGCCAGCTCACAACCCTCATAAATAAAAATATAGTTTAGACAGCGTCTAGGTTGATTATATTTAATGTTTTTCAGAACATAGGTATCTTGTAAATATTTTTTAAATAGCCATCGAGCCAGCCCTCTGTAACCAAATTATAACTTAGTAGGTATACTAACTTAGTAATTAGGCAGAATATTTCGGTATGTATAGTTAAGTAAAGTAATATAACGTTAAACATAGGGTTGCCGAATCTACTATTTTATATTTGCACTGATGCGTGACAGACAACCAAACAATATAACTATATCACATAAATAACCGATACAATATTACCACATTGGTATTGCTTCAGTAAATATACTATTTTTTTTAAACGATACACTGCAATAATTAATTAGAGATAAAAACATAGAAAAAAAAATAGTATTTACATATAGATTTACCATCCAGCTCTTAAAAAAGGGGTGCGAGTGTAACTTTAGTCATCGTCATCATGAGCTCATTGTTTGGTTGATTATTGAGCTTAATATGTAAAAAAAACCTAAATCCTTTTTTAGACAAATAGGTAATACGTATAACGAGTAATTGCCGAAAAAAAAAATGGATTGTTTATTTCGATAAGAGTAATTTTCCCGTAAATAAAACGGTTTTGAGGACTAGCAATTATTGTGCGGATTTTTTTAAATTAGGTGGTTTTATAGAAAGACAGTTTGCCACCCTACCTATCCCGGATTTATCTTTTATGTAAACAAAAAGATGAACTAACAAGGGCTTGTTCATGGAAGAGATTTTGAAAAAAAAAGCACTTTCTTTTATTATCTACTCTGCCGCACGCGCAACTTATTCAGACTGGCTGGCTATGAATTTACAGGCATGGGGGAAAAATTTGAAATTGTATATTGCATGTCAGTACGGAACCCTTAGTGCACGAGCTTGACTCGCACTTGGCAGTTTTTGTTTTAAGGTCACCCGCTATAGTAACAAATGTTCTGTGATATTTTAATACGCTACCTATAGCAGATCCCAAGAAATAGCCGTTTAAAAGAAGGACAGATAGACTTACTACGGGCAAACGGACAGACAGACGGACAGACAGACATTGGATGTGTAGTTATATGGTCCCATTTGGCACCCTGCGGGTGCGTTACCCTCAAAATGGAGTCTAGCTTACTCGCAAAATGAATATGTCGTATGTGACCATAAGTGTCCATAAATGTCCGAGCACAATGGATAAATGTTCAATATGCTCATAAATGTCCGTCAGACATTTATAACGTGACGAGCACTTTACAACTCTAGCTGCGGTGGAGGAAGCATTCATGGCAGCTATAACATGGTCGCGATCCTCAGCCCCTCTACCCTTGACGCATTTTTCCAATACGGCCGTAATATGGCGCAATTTACAAAATTTTATATATTTTACAAATTAAAACGCAGTTGGTGTTTTTATTGAATTACACAGTCTTACCTTTGAATAAACATTACAAAGTATTGAAAATCAAAGCATTACTATGCGAATTCAAAGAGAAATTTATTTTAAAACTTTTTCAATTTGATCGCAATAGCGTCAAGGGTAACCCCCCAGGCATGAGAAATCGATGAAGAATAAAAAGACCGTTAGTTAGACCTAGAACTAAAAAAGTTTTTCGCTACAGCGTGTTCGCGACAACATCATTCGGTCCAGCGGTTTTCGATTCAATGAGCTTTCTCACGAGCCTACCGCTGTCTAACTTTTTCGCGCCAGCGACCATCGCATAAAAGTCATTCGAAACTACATCCACCCGGATACGATAACACACAAAAGCAGTTTACACGCACGGGACAAGGTCGTTTTTGTATACGAGTACCTACAACTATCTTGAAGTCTTAGAAGACGAAGCAAATTATTTGTGCAGGGTGAGGATGTATTGACACGTTAAAATAATTATTTAGAGTTTGTGTCGGTTGATAACCTAATTCGCTCGTGTTATTTTTTGTACAAAAAGCCTTTCAATCGGTATGATAAAGCTACAGGGTAATTATTTTTCTCATGTGACGGGTTCGATTCCCGGTTCAACCATATAATTATTTAAATATCTATGAAAGCAGTATGAATTGTTTTTTAAATTCAAATAATGTCTTCTTTCAGTAAAATGTTCCATCTACAATATTCAAGGTACTTTCCTTCCATGTGGCATAGCCGTGGGACGCCCTGTATAGTGCATTCCCAAAAGAGAAGGTGCAGAATTCATACCTTTCGCCTGATCCTTAACCATGTTAGGTACTTCTGCATTGAGCGCGTAAATTATGACTTCTTACGTAAAATAATACAAAATTAACAAAAAAAAAACGCACGAAGGGTTCCGTTAATTTATTTGATCCTTCTTGATCTCAAACGAGCTCTAACCCAATCTTATGCTAACCTAGCTCGCCTAATGTATTGCTGAATGTTTGATGACTAAGTATTAATTTATGTTAATTTCTATCTTTCCATAGTAATTAAACATGATGCCTTATCATAACCTAAACTTCTTTCATTTTTGCATTCCTAAAACACCGAAGTGTCGTACCGACCGACCGACAGAAAGTTGTTCTTATTTTCTAGGATTTTTACATAGACTTTCACGGTTGTTTATTTACCAGTGCGGAATAATGTTATTTTTTTTTTACAAAAGATCACTAAGTCGTTAATTGAGGACCTAATATTAAGCGGTTTTTTTTCTGACGATACTGTGCGGGATGGGTGACATACAGACATGTGACATCTCATACAAGTGACAGCGATCCTGACGTCCGACTGAAGTTACGCTTCAGGGTCACGAAAACACCACTCCGGCACAGCTCCACTACCTCAGGAACCTCCCGGCCGATAATATCGCATGCATTATCGCGATATCTGTTATCAATACATTTTGTATTAGGATGGCCATGGAGTTACACACACTGCTGCGATAATGACGTTCCTAATACAAAATGTAGTGATAACAGATATCGCAATAACTTTTGCGATATTATCTACCGATAAAAAGCGCCTGCGTGGCGAAAGGGAAGGCGAAGGGAAAGCACAATGCACCGCAAATGAAATGAAAAAAATAAAAACATCTTTTTGCATGCGATTTTTACTAAAAACGAGCCGTGAAATGAGAATCTATTGTCGAACTATTTTTAGGACCTTATAGGCCACTTTTGGCGGCGGCGGGATTAAAGTATTCATAGGTCTAGGATCTGGAATCACCTTAGGTGCTTAAAATAGTTAAGCCTAGGGATTCTCATTTAAAGGCTCGTTTTTACCAAACCGTCGCACAAACGTCATTCGAAACTA
This sequence comes from Zelleria hepariella, assembly GCA_949319315.1. Taxonomy (NCBI): domain Eukaryota; kingdom Metazoa; phylum Arthropoda; class Insecta; order Lepidoptera; family Yponomeutidae; genus Zelleria; species Zelleria hepariella. The sequence continues at coordinate 22,219,943 of OX439379.1, forward strand.
CATCAGACCCAAATAAAACGCATCCAAAAAAAGGTTTTGTTTTTTCATTGGCTGCTTTAAGCGCTATGCCAGCTCACAACCCTCATAAATAAAAATATAGTTTAGACAGCGTCTAGGTTGATTATATTTAATGTTTTTCAGAACATAGGTATCTTGTAAATATTTTTTAAATAGCCATCGAGCCAGCCCTCTGTAACCAAATTATAACTTAGTAGGTATACTAACTTAGTAGTTAGGCAGAATATTTCGGTATGTATAGTTAAGTAAAGTAATATAACGTTAAACATAGGGTTGCCGAATCTACTATTTTATATTTGCACTGATGCGTGACGGACAACCAAACAATATAACTATATCACATAAATAACCGATACAATATTACCACATTGGTATTGCTTCAGTAAATATACTATTTTTTTTAAACGATACACTGCAATAATTAATTAGAGATAAAAACATAGAAAAAAAAATAGTATTTACATATAGATTTACCATCCAGCTCTTAAAAAAGGGGTGCGAGTGTAACTTTAGTCATCGTCATCATGAGCTCATTGTTTGGTTGATTATTGAGCTTAATCTGTAAAAAAAACCTAAATCCTTTTTTAGACAAATAATACATATAACGAGTAATTGCCGAAAAAAAAATGGATTGTTTATTTCGATAAGAGCAATTTTCCCGTAAATAAAACGGTTTTGAGGACTAGCAATTGTGCGGATTTTTTTAAATTAGGTGGTTTTATAGAAAGACAGTTTGCCACCCTACCTATCCCGGATTTATCTTTTATGTAAACAAAAAGATGAACTAATAAGGGCTTGTTCATGGAAGAGATTTTGAAAAAAAAAATCACTTTCTTTTATTATCTACTCTGCCGCACGCGCAACTTAGTCAGACTGGCTGGCTATGAATTTACAGGCATGGGGGAAAATTTTTAAATTGTATATTGCATGTCAGTACGGAACCCTTACACGAGCTTGACTCGTACTTGGCGGTTTTTGTTTTAGGTCACCCGCTATAGTAACAAATGTTCTGTGATATTTTTAATACGCTACCTATAGCAGATCCCAAGAAACAGCCGTTTAAAAGAAGGACAGATAGACTTACTACGGGCAAACGGACAGACAGACGGACAGACAGACATTGGATGTGTAGTTATATGGTCCCATTTGGCACCCTGCGGGTGCGTTACCCTCAAAATGGAGTCTAGCTTACTCGCAAAATGAATATGTCGTATGTGACCATAAGTGTCCATAAATATCCGAGCACATTGGATAAATGTCCAATATGCTCATAAATGTCCGTCAGACATTTATAACGTGACGAGCACTTTACAACTCTAGCTGCGGTGGAGGAAGCATTCATGGCAGCTATAACATGGTCGCGATCCTCAGCCCCTCTACCATTGACGCATTTTTCCAATACGGCCGCAATATGGCGCAATTTACAAAATTTTATATTTTACAAATTAAAACGCAGTTGGTGTTTTTATTGAATTACACAGCCTCACCTTTGAATAAACATTACAAAGTATTGAAAATCAAAGCATTACTATGCGAATTCAAAGAGAAATTAATTTTAAAACTTTTTCAATTTGATCGCAATAGCGTCAAGGGTAACCCCCCAGGCATGAGAAATCGATGAAGAATAAAAAGACCGTTAGTTAGACCTAGAACTAAAAAAGTTTTTCGCTACAGCGTGTTCGCGACAACATCATTCGGTCCAGCGGTTTTCGATTCAATGAGCTTTCGCACGAGCGTACCGCTGTCTAACTTTTTCGCGCCAGCGACCATCGCATAAAAGTCATTCGAAACTACATCCACCCGGATACGATAACACACAAAAGCAGTTTACACGCACGGGACAAGGTCGTTTTTGTATACGAGTACCTACAACTATCTTGAAGTCTTAGAAGACGAAGCAAATTATTTGTGCAGGGTAAGGATGTATTGACACGTTAAAATAATTATTTTATGAGTTTGTGTCGGTTGATAACCTAATTCGCTCGTGTTATTTTTTATTTATACTTACGTAATTATTCTTTGTAATTTTTTTCTGTACATGACCGCGCACCACAGAAAAGTATACAGGGGACACCCTGTATACTTTTCTGCGCTCAATGCAGAAGTACCTAACATGGTTAAGGATCAGGCGAAAGGTATGAATTCTGCACCTTCTCTTTTGGGAATGCACTATACAGGGCGTCCCACGGCTATGCCACATGGAGGGAAAGTACCTTAAATATTGTAGATGGAACATTTTACTGAAAGAAGACATTATTTTAATTTAAAAAACAATTTAAACTGCATTCATGGATATTGAAAAAATTACATGGTTGAACCGGGAATCGAACCCGTTACATGAGAAAAATTATTACCCTGTAGTTTTATCACACCGATCGAAAGGCTTCATGATAAGGATTATTTTTTGCTAAATAACATAGTGTCAGAAATAAAAGGAAGACCATGAATTTTAACATTTTAATACAACATTAATCAATTTATCAGTGAAAATCGCAGTAACAAAAGATTAAAAGTAGGAAAATGAAACACATTTTTTGAATTATTTCTTTATAATCAGCCAGCCGCATTGTGATGGACAAAATTTTACGTCTTTCGGCTCAGGATACGGCTCGATTAGTTGCATACAACCAAGTAAATGTTAAAATTCATGGTCTTCCTTTTATTTCTGACACTATTTCCGACGTTTTACTAAAAACGAACCGCTAAATGAGAATCTATTGTCGAACTATTTTTAGGACCTTATAGGCCACTTTTGGCGGCGGCGGGATTAAAGTATTCATAGGTCTAGGATCTGGAATCACCTTAGGTGCTAAAAATAGTTAAGCCTAGGGATTCTCATTTAAAGGCTCGTTTTTACCAATCATTATGGAGAAATGATTTTTTTTTTCGCACGTTTTGGAATGAAATTTTGTAATTTGGCTCAGTATCACCAGTGCAACAAAATACCTTCGGCTTTAAAACCACTAAACTTGCACGGAGAAGATTTACCATCCAGCTCTTAAAAAAGGGGTGCGAGTGTAACTTTAGTCATCGTCATCATGAGCTCATTGTTTGGTTGATCATTGAGCTTCATCTGTAAAAAAAAACTTAAATCCTTTTTTAGACAAATAATACGTATAGCGAGTATTTGCCGAAAAAAAAGGATTGTTTAAATCTATAAGAGCAATTTTCCCGGAAATAAAACGGTTTTGAGGACTAGCAATTGTACGGATTTTTTTTAATTAGGTGGTCTTATAGAAAGACAGTTGGCAACCCTACCTATCCCGGATTTATCTTTTATGTAAACAAAAAGATAGGGCTTGTTCATGGAGTAGATGATGAAAAAAAAAAAAGTACTTTCTTTTATTATCTACTCTGCCGCACGCGCAACTTAGTCAGACTGGCTGGCTATGAATTTACAGGCATGGGGCCTAACTGAGTAGGTTCCTGCCACCGAACTAATCAGCTTGATCGAAAGCTCCTGCGGCAGTAGAAAGCGGTGCGGGATGGGTGACTTATGACCGATTTCACCAACTAGGTATACTTAATTTTTAAGACCTTCTTTAACTTTTTTAAGAAGTCCTTAGCGTAATTTTTGTTTCCATAATTACGCTAAGGACTTCTTAAAAAGTAAAAAAAATATCTTACAAATTAAGTATAGTTGGTGAAATCGGGCATTAGTTCGTTTGTTATACACAAGTGACAGACAGCGGTGCTGCCGTGCGACTCCCCTCCTCTACGGCAGGAACGCCTGTAATTCATAGCCAGTCAGTCCGAAATATGATTTAAGGTTAGACGATAGCAACGTGGCGAGATAGTCAAAATTTTCACAGTTTTTTACATTTTGTAGCTAGACTGAGCTATTTTTGTTTAGCGATTTTTCGTTCGTGGCAATAACATAGTATTCTTTTCATTATTGTAAACAACAGAACAACAATAGTTCAGCCGATTATGTGTTCTGGTCATCAACAAGTTTTTTGGGCAGTGCCGCTGCTTCGTAGAACTTTTCGCGTCTATAGAACTGGCCCGAGGCTTTACTCGGGGTATATTATAAAAATATATCGTTTGTACGATAAGGTACCCAAATTGCGTTGTGTAAATAAAGATAGGACCTTAAAGAATAGCAAACGAGACTGTTTGTTTATGTTAAATAACTCTAACTACTACATTGTGAGGAAACATCACCCTTTCACTCTTATGAAAAGAAAATATTACATTATGTCCCTGATTTCTTCAACCATTGACTAGCAATTAACATGAGTATTGAAAAAACTTTCTTTCTCGGGAAATCCTTACCTTCCATATATTTTTAAGGCAAAGTATCCAAATACCGATAAATAAGGGTTTGGGTATTCGTACACACATACTGTCAAATAATAAAGGAAGAAAGAAGTTTTCGTAATAACAAAATAGTTCAATTTACAAAACGTAAATGCTAAAACTGATCTATAACATAAATCTCATAACGTTAAAAATTGGCACTACAATCCACTTTAACACTTCACTGCCCCTGCCCCGGCGGCACAAAGCATGGATAAAAAATATGGTACAAGATGGCGCTATTCGATAGCGATGTAATATTGATGCGTCGTCCCACGGGGGCTAGCACTCAGTATGTGCGATGAGCCAAGGCGATCTCCGTTGTTTAAGGCAGTGTTTGTGACAGTGAATGGGCAGTGAATGCGCCAAGTGATCATATTATTATAAGGCGCGTGATTAAACTTTAAAACTTAAACGAAATCAAACATACAATGATAAGTAAAATAACAATAAGGTTGAGTGGTTGGTGGGTGGATGAGTGGTATACGATATATCTTTGCGTTTAAGAAGGCGGTAAAAGGACACTAACACCGCCTATGCAATTAAAAAAGTTTTTTTTTTTTTCAAAAATCGCTCCTAGAGTTCGCGCCATCACTCAAGTCCTGCAGGAACCCTGGGAACTACGCCTATTAAGCCTAGCACTGGCAAAATTTTGCGCGTTGCGATAAAAAGCGCCTGCGTGGGAAACGGGAAGGCAAAGGGAAAGCACAATGCGCCGCAAATGAAATTAAAAAAAAAAACATCTTTTTGCATGCGATTTTTACTAAAAACGAACCGCTAAGTGAGAATCTATTGTCGAACTATTTTAAGGACCTTATGGGCCACTTTTGGCGGCGGCGGGATTAAAGTATTCATAGGTCTAGGATCTGGAATCACCTTAGGTGCTAAAAATAGTTAAGCCTAGGGATTCTCATTTAAAGGCTCGTTTTTACCAAACCGTCGCACAAACGTCATTCGAAACTACATCAGACCCAAATAAAACGCATCCAAAAAAAGTTTTTTTTTTTCATTGGCTGCGCTAATGTGGCCTATAATAATTATTGGGTTTTAAGCGCTATGCCAGCACACAACCCTCATAAATAAAAATATAGTTTAGACAGCGTCTAGGTTGATTATATTTAATGTTTTTCAGAACATAGGTATCTTGTAAATATTTTTTAAATAGCCATCGAGCCAGCCCTCTGTAACCAAATTATAACTTATAGGTATACTAACTTAGTAATTAGGCAGAATATTTCGGTATGTATAGTTAAGTAAAGTAATATAACGTTAAGCATAGGGTTGCCGAATCTACTATTTTATATTAGCACTGATGCGTGACAGACAACCAAACAATATAACTATATCACATAAATAACCGATACAATATTACCACATTGGTATTGCTTCAGTAAATAAACTATTTTTTTTAAACGATACACTGCAATAATTAATTAGAGATAAAAACATAGAAAAAAAAATAGTATTTACATACACCGTGGAATTTTAGTGGTTTTAAAGCCGAAGGTATTTAGTTGCACTCGTGATTCTGAGCCAAATTCCAAAATTTTACTTCAAAACGAGCGAAAAAAAACACTTCCCAATACAAACGGCTATCGCCAATCGACACCATTTGTATGGAGAAGTGATTTGTTTTTCGGTTTAACTGTGGTATACGATATATCTTTGCGTTTAAGAAGGCGGTAAAAGGACACTAACACCGCCTATGCAATTAAAAAAGTTTTTTTTTTCATAAATCGCTCCTAGAGTTCGCGCCACCACTCAAGTCCTGCAGGAACCCTGGGAACTACGCCTATTAAGCCTAGCACTGGCAAAATTTTGCGCGTTGCGATAAAAAGCGCCTGCGTGGGGAACGGGAAGGCGAAGGGAAAGCACAATGCGCCGCAAATGAAATAAAAAAAAAACATCTTTTTGCTTGCGATTTTTACTAAAAACGAACCGCTAAATGAGAATCTATTGTCGAACTATTTTTAGGACCTTATAGGCCACTTTTGGCGGCGGCGGGATTAAAGTATTCATAGGTCTAGGATCTGGAATCACCTTAGGTGCTAAAAATAGTTAAGCCTAGGGATTCTCATTTAAAGGCTCGTTTTTACCAAACCGTCGCACAAACGTCATTCGAAACTACATCAGACCCAAATAAAACGCATCCAAAAAAAGGTTTTTTTTTTCATTGGCTGCGCTAATGTGGCCTATAATAATTATTGGATTTTAAGCGCTATGCCAGCACACAACCCTCATAAATAAAAATATAGTTTAGACAGCGTCTAGGTTGATTATATTTAATGTTTTTCAGAACATAGGTATCTTGTAAATATTTTTTAAATAGCCATCGAGCCAGCCCTCTGTAACCAAATTATAATTTATAGGTATACTAACTTAGTAATTAGGCAGAATATTTCGGTATGTATAGTTAAGTAAAGTAATATAACGTTAAGCATAGGGTTGCCGAATCTACTATTTTATATTTGCACTGATGCGTGACAGACAACCAAACAATATAACTATATCACATAAATAACCGATACAATATTACCACATTGGTATTGCTTCAGTAAATAAACTATTTTTTTTAAACGATACACTGCAATAATTAATTAGAGATAAAAACATAGAAAAAAAAATAGTATTTACATATACACCGTGGAATTTTAGTGGTTTTAAAGCCGAAGGTATTTAGTTGCACTCGTGATTCTGAGCCAAATTCCAAAATTTTACTTCAAAACGAGTGAAAAAAAAAACACTTCCCAATACAAACGGCTATCGCCAATCGACACCATTTGTATGGAGAAATGATTTTTTTTCCGCACGTTTTGGAATGAAATTTTGTAATTTGGCTCAGTATCACCAGTGCAACAAAATACCTTCGGCTTTAAAACCACTAAAATTGCACGGAGTAGATTTACCATCCAGCTCTTAAAAAAGGGGTGCGAGTGTAACTTTAGTCATCGTCATCATGAGCTCATTGTTTGGTTGATCATTGAGCTTCATCTGTAAAAAATAACTTAAATCCTTTTTTAGACAAATAATACGTATAGCGAGTATTTGCCGAAAAAAAAGGATTGTTTAATTCGATAAGAGCAATTTTCCCGGAAATAAAACGGTTTTGAGGACTAGCAATTGTGCGGATTTTTTTTAATTAGGTGGTCTTATAGAAAGACAGTTGGCAACCCTACCTATCCCGGATTTATCTTTTATGTAAACAAAAAGATGAACTAACAAGGGCTTGTTCATGGAGTAGATATTGAAAAAAAATAAGTACTTTCTTTTATTATCTACTCTGCCGCACGCGCAACTTAGTCAGACTGGCTGGCTATGAATTTACAGGCATGGGGCCTAACTGAGTAGGTTCCTGCCACCGAACTAATCAGCTTGATCGAAAGCTCCTGCGGCAGTAGAAAGCGGTGCGGGATACCACATTGGTATTGCTTCAGTAAATAAACTATTTTTTTTAAACGATACACTGCAATAATTAATTAGAGATAAAAACATAGAAAAAAAAATAGTATTTACATATACACCGTGGAATTTTAGTGGTTTTAAAGCCGAAGGTATTTAGTTGCACTCGTGATTCTGAGCCAAATTCCAAATTTTACTTCAAAACGAGAGAAAAAATTGTTGTTTCCATAATTACGCTAAGGACTTCTTAAAATAGAAAAAAAAAAAATCTTAAAAATTTAGGACAGTTGGTGAAATCGGGCATTAGTACGTTTGTTATACACAAGTGACAGACAGCGATGCTGCCGTGCGACTCCCCTCCTCTACGGCAGGAACGCCTGTAATTCATAGCCAGTCAGTCCGAAATATGATTTAAGATTTTTTTTTTTACTTTTTTAAGAAGCCCTTAGCGTAATTTTTGTTTCCATAATTACGCTAAGGACTTCTTAAAAAAGTAAAAAAAAAAATCTTAAAAATTAAGTATAGTTGGTGAAATCGGGCATTAGTTCGTTTGTTATACACAAGTGACAGACAGCGATGCTGCCGTGCGACTCCCCTCCTCTACGGCAGGAACGCCTGTAATTCATAGCCAGTCAGTCCGAAATATGATTTAAGGTTAGACGATAGCAACGTGGCGAGAAAGTCAAAATTTTCACAGTTTTTTACATTTTGTAGCTAGACTGAGCTATTTTTGTTTAGCGATTTTTCGTTCGCGGCAATAACATAGTATTCTTTTCATTATTGTAAACAACAGAACAACAATAGTTCAGCCGATTATGTGTTCTGGTCATCAACAAGTTTTTTGGGCAGTGCCGCTGCTTCGTAGAACTTTTCGCGTCTATAGAACTGGCCCGAGGCTTTACTCGGGGTATATTATAAAAATATATCGTTTGTACGATAAGGTACCCAAATAACGTTGTGTAAATAAAGATAGGACCTTAAAGAATAGCAAACGAGACTGTTTGTTTATGTTAAATAACTCTAACTACTACATTGTCAGGAAACATCACCCTTTCACTCTTATGAAAAGAAAATATTACATTATGTCCCTGATTTCTTCAACCATTGACTAGCAATTAACATGAGTATTGAAAAAACTTTCTTTCTCGGGAAATCCTTACCTTCCATATATTTTTAAGGCAAAGTATCCAAATACCGATAAATAAGGGTTTGGGTATTCGTACACACATACTGTCAAATAATAAAGGAAGAAAGAAGTTTTCGTAATAACAAAATAGTTCAATTTACAAAACGTAAATGCTAAAACTGATCTATAACATAAATCTCATAACGTTAAAAATTGGCACTACAATCCACTTTAACACTTCACTGCCCCTGCCCCGGCGGCACAAAGCATGGATAAAAAATATGGTACAAGATGGCGCTATTCGATAGCGATGTAATATTGATGCGTCGTCCCACGGGGGCTAGCACTCAGTATGTGCGATGAGCCAAGGCGATCTCCGTTGTTTAAGGCAGTGTTTGTGATGGGCAGTGAATGCGCCAAGTGATCATATTATTATAAGGCGCGTGATTAAACTTTAAAACTTAAACGAAATGAAACATACAATGATAAGTAAAATAACAATAAGGTTGAGTGGTTGGTGGGTGGATGAGTGGTATACGATATATCTTTGCGTTTAAGAAGGCGGTAAAAGGACACTAACACCGCCTATGCAATTAAAAGTTTTTTTTTTTTTTAAATCGCTCCTAGTGTTCGCGCCACCACTCAAGTCCTGCAGGAACCCTGGGAACTACGCCTATTAAGCCTAGCACTGGCAAAATTTTGCGCGTTGCGATAAAAAGCGCCTGCGTGGGGAACGGGAAGGCGAAGGGAAAGCACAATGCGCCGCAAATGAAATTTAAAAAAAAACATCTTTTTGCATGCGATTTTTACTAAAAACGAACCGCTAAATGAGAATCTATTGTCGAACTATTTTTAGGACCTTATAGGCCACTTTTGGCGGCGGCGGGATTAAAGTATTCATAGGTCTAGGATCTGGAATCACCTTAGGTGCTAAAAATAGTTAAGCCTAGGGATTCTCATTTAAAGGCTCGTTTTTACCAAACCGTCGCACAAACGTCATTCGAAACTACATCAGACCCAAATAAAACGCATCCAAAAAAAGGTTTTTTTTTTCATTGGCTGCGCTAATGGGGCCTATAATAATTATTGGGTTTTAAGCGCTATGCCAGCACACAACCCTCATAAATAAAAATATAGTTTAGACAGCGTCTAGGTTGATTATAGTTAATGTTTTTCAGAACATAGGTATCTTGTAAATATTTTTTAAATAGCCATCGAGCCAGCCCTCTGTAACCAAATTATAACTTATAGGTATACTAACTTAGTAATTAGGCAGAATATTTCGGTATGTATAGTTAAGTAAAGTAATATAACGTTAAGCATAGGGTTGCCGAATCTACTATTTTATATTAGCACTGATGCGTGACAGACAACCAAACAATATAACTATATCACATAAATAACCGATACAATATTACCACATTGGTATTGCTTCAGTAAATAAACTATTTTTTTTAAACGATACACTGCAATAATTAATTAGAGATAAAAACATAGAAAAAAAAATAGTATTTACATACAGGGTGTTAAAAGACCGCCAACAGACCCGAAAGCCACGCATACTAGACACCAAAACAAAGTACTTTTTCGATAAATTATTGCTGGGAAATTATTTTGGTTTTTTAGGTTATAATTTTGAAAAATATTTTATCACGCAATGGACGTGTAACGCACAGAAGTCATATTGCGCAAGCGTAGGTATAAGTTTATGTTACTTAAGCTTGAAGTGCCGTTGTTTAGAATACATTGCGGGTTGCAATTTTAACGTCGTTTATTGTAAGAAATATTCATAATTTTGATATGGCTTCTTGAGAAGGTATGTTAAGAACTAGATACTGAATACATTTCTGCAAAAAAAAAGTTTTGAAAAGTCCGACTTTGAACCTCATTATCTCGGAAACCGTTGATTTCCCAGGCATAGTTCCTTGGGCAAAAATGTTCCTCATGATGAGGACAATACGTGATTTCCCGCTTTGTTGGCGGTCTTTTAACACCCTGTATACACCGTGGAATTTTAGTGGTTTTAAAGCCGAAGGTATTTAGTTGCACTCGTGATTCTGAGCCAAATTCCAAAATTTTACTTCAAAACGAGCGAAAAAAAACACTTCCCAATACAAACGGCTATCGCCAATCGACACCATTTGTATGGAGAAGTGATTTTTTTTTCGGTTTAAGTGTGGTATACGATATATCTTTGCGTTTAAGAAGGCGGTAAAAGGACACTAACACCGCCTATGCAATTAAAAAAGTTTTTTTTTTCATAAATCGCTCCTAGAGTTCGCGCCACCACTCAAGTCCTGCAGGAACCCTGGGAACTACGCCTATTAAGCCTAGCACTGGCAAAATTTTGCGCGTTGCGATAAAAAGCGCCTGCGTGGGGAACGGGAAGGCGAAAGGAAAGCACAATGCGCCGCAAATGAAAAAAAAAAAACATCTTTTTGCTTGCGATTTTTACTAAAAACGAACCGCTAAATGAGAATCTATTGTCGAACTATTTTTAGGACCTTATAGGCCACTTTTGGCGGCGGCGGGATTAAAGTATTCATAGGTCTAGGATCTGGAATCACCTTAGGTGCTAAAAATAGTTAAGCCTAGGGATTCTCATTTAAAGGCTCGTTTTTACCAAACCGTCGCACAAACGTCATTCGAAACTACATCAGACCCAAATAAAACGCATCCAAAAAAAGGTTTTTTTTTTCATTGGCTGCGCTAATGTGGCCTATAATAATTATTGGATTTTAAGCGCTATGCCAGCACACAACCCTCATAAATAAAAATATAGTTTAGACAGCGTCTAGGTTGATTATATTTAATGTTTTTCAGAACATAGGTATCTTGTAAATATTTTTTAAATAGCCATCGAGCCAGCCCTCTGTAACCAAATTATAATTTATAGGTATACTAACTTAGTAATTAGGCAGAATATTTCGGTATGTATAGTTAAGTAAAGTAATATAACGTTAAGCATAGGGTTGCCGAATCTACTATTTTATATTTGCACTGATGCGTGACAGACAACCAAACAATATAACTATATCACATAAATAACCGATACAATATTACCACATTGGTATTGCTTCAGTAAATAAACTATTTTTTTTAAACGATACACTGCAATAATTAATTAGAGATAAAAACATAGAAAAAAAAATAGTATTTACATATACACCGTGGAATTTTAGTGGTTTTAAAGCCGAAGGTATTTAGTTGCACTCGTGATTCTGAGCCAAATTCCAAAATTTTACTTCAAAACGAGTGAAAAAAAAAACACTTCCCAATACAAACGGCTATCGCCAATCGACACCATTTGTATGGAGAAATGATTTTTTTTCCGCACGTTTTGGAATGAAATTTTGTAATTTGGCTCAGTATCACCAGTGCAACAAAATACCTTCGGCTTTAAAACCACTAAAATTGCACGGAGTAGATTTACCATCCAGCTCTTAAAAAAGGGGTGCGAGTGTAACTTTAGTCATCGTCATCATGAGCTCATTGTTTGGTTGATCATTGAGCTTCATCTGTAAAAAATAACTTAAATCCTTTTTTAGACAAATAATACGTATAGCGAGTATTTGCCGAAAAAAAAGGATTGTTTAATTCGATAAGAGCAATTTTCCCGGAAATAAAACGGTTTTGAGGACTAGCAATTGTGCGGATTTTTTTTAATTAGGTGGTCTTATAGAAAGACAGTTGGCAACCCTACCTATCCCGGATTTATCTTTTATGTAAACAAAAAGATGAACTAACAAGGGCTTGTTCATGGAGTAGATATTGAAAAAAAATAAGTACTTTCTTTTATTATCTACTCTGCCGCACGCGCAACTTAGTCAGACTGGCTGGCTATGAATTTACAGGCATGGGGCCTAACTGAGTAGGTTCCTGCCACCGAACTAATCAGCTTGATCGAAAGCTCCTGCGGCAGTAGAAAGCGGTGCGGGATACCACATTGGTATTGCTTCAGTAAATAAACTATTTTTTTTAAACGATACACTGCAATAATTAATTAGAGATAAAAACATAGAAAAAAAAATAGTATTTACATATACACCGTGGAATTTTAGTGGTTTTAAAGCCGAAGGTATTTAGTTGCACTCGTGATTCTGAGCCAAATTCCAAATTTTACTTCAAAACGAGCGAAAAAATTTTTATTTCCATAATTACGCTAAGGACTTCTTAAAAAAGAAAAAAAAAAATCTTAAAAATTTAGGACAGTTGGTGAAATCGGGCATTAGTTCGTTTGTTATACACAAGTGACAGACAGCGATGCTGCCGTGCGACTCCCCTCCTCTACGGCAGGAACGCCTGTAATTCATAGCCAGTCAGTCCGAAATATGATTTAAGATTTTTTTTTTTACTTTTTAAGAAGCCCTTAGCGTAATTTTTGTTTCCATAATTACGCTAAGGACTTCTTAAAAAAGTTAAAAAAAAATCTTAAAAATTAAGTATAGTTGGTGAAATCGGGCATTAGTTCGTTTGTTATACACAAGTGACAGACAGCGATGCTGCCGTGCGACTCCCCTCCTCTACGGCAGGAACGCCTGTAATTCATAGCCAGTCAGTCCGAAATATGATTTAAGGTTAGACGATAGCAACGTGGCGAGAAAGTCAAAATTTTCACAGTTTTTTACATTTTGTAGCTAGACTGAGCTATTTTTGTTTAGCGATTTTTCGTTCGCGGCAATAACATAGTATTCTTTTCATTATTGTAAACAACAGAACAACAATAGTTCAGCCGATTATGTGTTCTGGTCATCAACAAGTTTTTTGGGCAGTGCCGCTGCTTCGTAGAACTTTTCGCGTCTATAGAACTGGCCCGAGGCTTTACTCGGGGTATATTATAAAAATATATCGTTTGTACGATAAGGTACCCAAATAACGTTGTGTAAATAAAGATAGGACCTTAAAGAATAGCAAACGAGACTGTTTGTTTATGTTAAATAACTCTAACTACTACATTGTGAGGAAACATCACCCTTTCACTCTTATGAAAAGAAAATATTACATTATGTCCCTGATTTCTTCAACCATTGACTAGCAATTAACATGAGTATTGAAAAAACTTTCTTTCTCGGGAAATCCTTACCTTCCATATATTTTTAAGGCAAAGTATCCAAATACCGATAAATAAGGGTTTGGGTATTCGTACACACATACTGTCAAATAATAAAGGAAGAAAGAAGTTTTCGTAATAACAAAATAGTTCAATTTACAAAACGTAAAAGCTAAAACTGATCTATAACATAAATCTCATAACGTTAAAAATTGGCACTACAATCCACTTTAACACTTCACTGCCCCTGCCCCGGCGGCACAAAGCATGGATAAAAAATATGGTACAAGATGGCGCTATTCGATAGCGATGTAATATTGATGCGTCGTCCCACGGGGGCTAGCACTCAGTATGTGCGATGAGCCAAGGCGATCTCCGTTGTTTAAGGCAGTGTTTGTGATGGGCAGTGAATGCGCCAAGTGATCATATTATTATAAGTATAAGGCGCGTGATTAAACTTTAAAACTTAAACGAAATCAAACATACAATGATAAGTAAAATAACAATAAGGTTGAGTGGTTGGTGGGTGGATGAGTGGTATACGATATATCTTTGCGTTTAAGAAGGCGGTAAAAGGACACTAACGCCGCCTATGCAATTAAAAAAATTTTTTTTTTTCAAAATCGTTCCTAGAGTTTGCGCCACCACTCAAGTCCTGCAGGAACCCTGGGAACTACGCCTATTAAGCCTAGCACTGGCAAAATTTTGCGCGTTGCTGTAGCGCCGCTTCTCAATAAATATTTTACTATTGTAAGCTAAGTTTATCTATAGACGTTAAGGTGGAATGTGCAACACCCATACAAACCATGCGGTTTAGGGGTGTCAAGCATCTATGTTTTGTTAATATTCTAAGAAAATAAATAAAAAAAAAAAAAAAAATGGTGGCGCAAAATTCCCTTGAAGGTATGTTTATTGCAAAAAAATCCCAAAATAAGATATGTTTTTATCATTGCCGGCGCTAGCGTGCCTACATCCTCGCGATAAGTTAATTATTACGCTCCTTTCATCTTTATCTATTTCTAGCATCCATAAGTACTACACAATGTTGGAAAATTCACAAAAGCCAAAATCGCTGATACTGATTAGCAGTTTCATTCTGAATTTTGATGGGTTTCATAGAATAAACGGAATTTCAATCTTTAAATAGGAACTGCTGATATAATATAATAAAATTGTCATAAATCCTATCTACATCCAAGTAGAATGTTATCACTATAAGTTAATAAAATAAAACTTAACGATTCGTTAGATACCTGCTCCAGGATGTATAAAGCTCTAACGCATGTCATAGGTACTTTTTCATTAGAACGCTGACCTAACGTTTAATAATGTTGATTGTATAAACTCTGTACAAAAACTGTACATCGACTAACTACACCATAACATTATATAGATTTGCATCAAAATTGTGATCCAAAATGTACGCCATAGATGAAAAACCATAATTTTAGGTGCTTTATCAAATTAAAACAACCAGTAATGCAGTTATTTTCAGTGAGATGCAGTTTTTTTCGGTGAGATTATATTGAACGAAGCAGAAATGTGATTCTAGCGGCTGATTTTTTAAGAGCGTCTCCTCGGTGCCATTAGAACAAATTATTAGAAGAAAATGGCGACAACTCAAAGACACCGAGACAAGATGGCTCCTGTTTAGAGCCACCAAGACATAGGCACTGAGCGAGTCCACGCCTCGTTTTTGTCCGAATGCGAGTACATAGAGGCGAGCATGCTGTCGAACTCTGACACCGCGTCCTCAAAGGCATGAGAGTGCGTCCGAGTCTACAACCAAAGTGATCCAGAAATGTAGTTACTTATTTTCAGTCAAATTATATTAATTTAGCGAAGCAGAAATGAGATGGTAGCGGCTGTTTTATTAAGAGCGCCTACTTGGAGCCACTAGAACAAAATGGCGCCATCTCATAGACACAAAGACACAGGCACTGTGCGAGTCTACGCCTCGCTATTGTCCGAATGCGAATACATAGAGGCGAGCATGCTGTCGAACTCTGGTACCGCGTCCTCAAAGAGCTTCAGCTGGCGCGAGAGTGCGTCCGAGTCTGTGGACGCGGACTGTGCGTCCTCCCACTCGGCACTCTCACTGCGCGCCTGCAGGATCTCCTGGTAGAAGGTGGCAAGCTCCGTTATGGGGCTGCCGTCCGCGAACGGGATGTCCTGGAAGGACAGGGTTTTCATCAGTCGATATCTCATTTTAGCCCGTGATTTGGGTTTTTTTCTCGGCGGCGCAATGCATCGACGCGGAACCAAACACGTGTCGATACGTTGTGCTGCCAGCGCTGAATCGTTTTTTGCATTTTAATGACTATGTA
The DNA here is from genome assembly GCA_949319315.1 of Zelleria hepariella. Classification (NCBI taxonomy): domain Eukaryota; kingdom Metazoa; phylum Arthropoda; class Insecta; order Lepidoptera; family Yponomeutidae; genus Zelleria; species Zelleria hepariella. The sequence continues at coordinate 22,236,162 of OX439379.1, forward strand.
GTTAAGATTTGCAACCCTGGTGAAAATTTAGACTGTAACTAATATATTGCGCAAGTTTCTCATGTTTGCTGCTGTCCATTTAGCAATTCCGTTCTCCATCTCTGATGTTCTTCATTGAATCTTTACAAAAAAAATATAGGACCAAGGGTCCAAAGCCTGGAATTAAAAAATCGGTGCACTTAGGGAAAAAATACTTGAGTAGAAGCTCTTCATGACCTCAGACCACTCCGGCATGTATTTGTAGAGATCGTCCCGCTTTTCCTATTTTTAAGTCTGTTAAAAACCATTGTCACACAGAATACACAGAAGAGACACGGCGCGGACGTGAAATTATGCTTTGATTTCTCGTTTTGCTCTTATCCACGCCCCGTCTCTTCTGTGTGTGTGTGTGTGTGTGTATTGCATCGCGTCGCTTCTATACATTTTGTATGACAGTGACATCAAATTGACGTGGCGTCCACGCTGCGTCTTCGATCTATGTCTCTTCTGTGTGTCTGGCCCCTAAGCTGTCTGTACCACTTACCATCATCTTGGAGTATTTTTGACTCTCAGAGTAGTACCGGTTCTTTGCAGTGGGCATTTCGATGGCTTTGGAGTGCGAAGCGTTGGGCACAGAGGAGCTGATGAGATCTGAGCCGTGACCCATCCGCGCCGCGTGGCTCTCGGATATCGAGCGTTGTTTCATTCTCTGTAAGGTTGAATTGAGATCTTTAGTGTCTAACTAAACTATGGGGGCGTTGCAGACCCGACCGGCCGCGTGATTCAGGGATTTCATTATCTAAGTTCAAAGTTTTGTCATGATCTAAAAAACCTAAACCTGGCCATTTCAAACGGTCGTATTCATTATGTATTAAACATAACAATTTACAATACTATTTCTTTAGACATTAGGTAATTATACATTAAGTCAAGATCTGGAAACCACAGAAGCCTAAGCTATGTTGCAACACTAGCTGAGCATAAGCCTTTTCTCACAAGAGTTTATCTTTATAATCTTCCACGGGATCGTTGTGGAACGGTATTTTTCTATTATTCGCATAGCACCTTTGGCAGTACCTTCAATCGAGTATTGTGTGCGTTTTTTACGATTTACAAGAACTAAAGGGAATAATTTGTATCGAAACGGGTCGAAATCGCGGTTCGACCCGTTTCGGACCAAAGTATGTGTGAATATCGCGAATCATTAAACGTTACTAAAATCTGAAGTGACTGCCAAAGGAAATGCAAATAATCCACTGTTTCGGACTTACGTGGTCGGGGCATCCGTTCTCGCCCAACTTCCGAAGCTCCGGGGGCAGCTGCTGGCTCAGCGCCGTGTGGAGCTCCTTTATCTTGGCCGTGTCGACGAACGCGCCCGCCGTCAGCGGCTTGTTGAGGTCCACCTTCTTCCGCTGATTGGCGTCCTTCCTAGAACACCGGGTGGGAACCTTTTCATGTTATTGGTTCGAAAAGACCACATTGGCTTATTTATTTCGTAGAATGACAGTTAACGAAATGTCGAGAAACTGTTTTTTTAGACTAATTCGGCCCCGCTGAACAAGATTTTGCCTACAAAACAAGACCTAATTTACTGTCGTCGGAGTTTTTTTTCACGTTATAGTTATACAGCTCGTATTACAGAACGCCGCCCGCCGTTGCCAACGAACCTCAAACAAGGAGGTACCATGATATTTCTTATAAGATCCTACCTTTTTTATATCCGTGTACCTACCATACAGTTTATTTTAAGATTTAGAGGCAAATCAGATTTGATCTATGAGGTATTTCCTTCAGGATCTGCCTCCACGTGGAGAAAACTCGTTTTTTGGTTTTTGACTTCTAACTCCATACAGCGGTAAAACTTGATCACGCACAGCTTTGACTGTTTTTCGACAAATTGAATACAAATGAAAAACTTTAAAATGTTTGAAGTTTAAATAGTAACAAGTAAGTAAAGTAAGATCAAAGCAGCGAACTGGAAAACCACCGCTCGCGGGATAAAAGATATAAAAGTAAGTAAGTTCCAAGATTAAATTAATCGCATAGTCGCTTTGTGATGCAATCATAGTGTAAGTAAAAAGGTAGATAATGTATTTATAATTTAATATGCTTCGGAGTCCTATGTTCACAGTCGCATGTGCATTATAGATTTACGTTAAAAAACAAATAATCCTTAAAAGGAATCGCAAACTCAATATGTTTAGATAAAACTAGTTGTGCCCGCGACTTCGTATACGTTTTTACACATTTGACATTTAATTTAAATTCGACTGTGGAGGAAAACTCAAAAGGAAGGTTTTTTTAACCCCCGACCAAAAAAGAGGGGTGTTCTAAGTTTGACAGCTTTGAGTGTGTGTCTGTATAGGTATGTGTTTATGAGAGTGTGTCTGTCTGTGGCACCATAGCTTTTAAATGGGTGAACGATTTGGAAGATTTAGGTTTTTTTTTTAATTTGAAAGCAGGTTTTCTAGCGAATGTTCTTAGTTATGTTTTGTCAAAATTGGTTCAGCTATTTATTAAATATGCTTATTTCAAGCTAAAATGTCGGGGGTATTGCGGTAGCAGGGCTCAAAAGAAAGCAATAGAATAAAATAGAAAAAAACCCTAATCTAAACAATACATTTATAAATAATAAATATGTATTGTTTACATTAAGGTATCGCCCGTGATAAGATACCAGGAAGCTTAGCATAAGAATTGCTTAGGAAGTAAAGGGGTTTATATGTATCTCCCTCGACGTAGAGTGGGATAGATAGGTAAAGTTATAAGCCCATAGATAAGGTCTTACTCATTCTCATGCTAAGACAGCAAGCAAAGCATACGGCTAATAACTCTGTCTATCCCGCTCAACGGTAAACAATAGTTATTTGTTATGCAAGAATGCAAAATTATTGTTTGCGGCGAGTGCTTTTATTGAATACCGAGCGGTGTATGCCAACAAAATGGGAGACCACATAATAGTCCTCACCATAACGAACATTTTTGGCCAAGGAACTATGCCTAGGAAATCAACGGTTTCCGAGATAATGAGGTTCCAAGTCGGACTTTTGTTTTTCGTTTTTTTTTTTTTCAGAAATGTGTTCAGTATCACGTTATTAATATTTCTTACAAAAAACGAAGTTAAAATTGCAACCCGCAACGTATTCTGAACATCGGATAGCCTAGATTGTGCCCAGAACCAGGACTTATCACGTTCCTAAATTTGACTGAAAACTATTCAGGTCTCCTATCGGAGGTTGGCGATCAGTTTGGCGACCTTCGAAGCTGCGCAACGAAACAATGAGTCGGTACTGGAACTGGAGATTTCATGGAAATTTCCGATCAACCTAACTAGTTATCATCGAACTAACATATGTACATACAAGTCAAGTCAAAGGGCTTTATAAAATATGCCATAAATAAATTATTTGCATACATACACATTTCCTCGCTTCGCTCGCTCATTCAACAATATCTTCGCAATGCTCTGCTTCACACACAAAACAAATTAATTATATGAAACAGACTTAACACTTAACAGCACAAAATTAAAATCGAAAATAAGCGCAATGGCGTAAGAAGGTAAGGCGCCGTGCATAGTAAATTAGCCCGAGCGCAAAGACGTTGAAAAACGTTTTAAAGATATTTTCGCTAAAAAAAGCGCCCAAACATTTATGAATGTCGTCACGAAATTGGCTGTGTTAGAAAGCTCTCATGGCTCACCTAATTCTAGGGTTCTATATGAGAACTTTTTCGATTCGTTTAGTGTATCTGCTAGAGGAATCGATTTTGTCCATTTTTCTTGCGAGCTATCTATGCACTCTGAATGGAGCTTATTGCCCTCAAAGCACAAAATCGTTAATTCGTAGTGGGCAAGTGTGGTGATCAAACCCAAACTCTCTCAAAAGAGAATGCTAGTAGGACATAGTTGGTTGGCTACATCTTATAATGTACATCTTAATATATATAAAACAAAGTCGTGTTAGTTACATCATTTATAACTCGAGAATTGTGGAGGTGGACCGATTTTTATGATTTGTTATTTATTACTATTATTATTTATTATACACTAGCAGCTTGAAGATGATGTGTGAATATCACTGTGCACTTGTTTATTTTTATTTTGATTTGTTGAATTTCTCTCCGCCCCGAATAGCAGAATAACCATTAAAACAATGGAATAACTCACGAGAAAAAAAAAGTCTGTGAGGACGAAGTTGGGGGCAGAAGCTAGTATTTTATACACTTGCAATACAGCAATAAGACAAAGCCACTATTCTTCACAGACACACATTAGCATGATATCTTCCGCTTGCCGCATGCAATCTAAAATATGCAATGGTATACAGTGTACAATGTAACAGTAGAAAATACACAGTATTTTAGAAATATTTTTAATAAAAATGCAGTGCAAAGATCTGACCGATGATGAAAACTGTTCGCAAGATGGCAAAAAAAAGCATCAGCTACTTTCTAAAAACAATTATTAGAGTTAGAGCTGTAATGTTAGTAAATAACTTAGCCTCGATGAATTATACAGATGTGGCATCTGCAATATAAAGTGAGTAGTGTGTCCACTCATAGCTACTCGATACCAAAATTGTTTGGAGACATGTTTTTTTATGATACTACACACACTACATAATGGGAAAGACATGTTTCTTTGTTGATATTACTTACTTTGGACTCTCGTACGGGAAGTGGTCACTTTTCACCATGATGGAGTCTGCCACAGTCTGCTTCTTACTGGGCGAAAATGTCATCAAGGTGCGGTACAGCAGTGAGATCTGAATCGTGCCGTATAGTGTGCCCAGCTCACTCACACGGATGCTTCTGAAGCCTTCACCTGGAGTTTCAGATATTCGTTATCACACCATGTTATCACACAAAAAGGATTCAGAATAACAGTGCATTAACTATGAAAAGACTGGCAGTTTTTGGTCTGGTTATTAACCGCTTGGTTGGCGTAAAATAAAAATCCAGTACCCTCAGGGCGTCTATGAGCCGAAGTAATACCAATTGGTTAAGTAGATACAAAAATCAAGCTACATACCTAACACATCTGTGTTTGGTTGTCCTGAGTATATCCTGTATGATATGCTGTATGAGTCACTGTCCTGATCTCTAGACATTTTATAGGCTGGAGCTATTCTTGAAATGGTGAGAGTGGACTTCAACATTAAGCCCATCCTATAATATATTGTAGATATGGAGCTCATTGCGGGATCACACTCGGAGTCCATCCTAATGGTCCACAGTTCTAGTGTCATTTCATCACCATCATTGGTCCGTAATGAGATTTCAACTATGAAAACTTTAGTTAGGGCTGTTATAATCTCGCCGTTAAGGACTCGTTTTGTATCTATTGTCACCTCTGCTAGTTCCGGTATCGCCAAGTTGAACTATAAATAAATGGTGCAACGATGAAGGTAGTTTGACAAAGGAAAAAAAAATCTTTGTGCTGATAGTTGTTGAATAAGAAAATGCTTACCGAATCGACGCCCAGCTGCACTTGCGGCGGGGGCGATCTGCGGCTGTCGGCTGCCGAGAGCGGAGGCTCGTCCTTGTAGCTCGCAACTATCTTCTTGCACTGCCTACTTTGTACTATGATCTGCGCCACCTTCAAGGTGAGATACCGAACGAACTTGTCCAAGGCCGCGCGATCGTGCGCGCTAAGAACGTCTGAGGACATCCTTGCATCCAAATCAACCTTATCACTTACTTTTATCAAACAATCATTTACGGACAAACTACATTTTTAGTGCGTAGTAATGTAGTGACATGTTTTTCTGACCACATTTTAAATAACCTACAAAATATTTGTTCGTTTCACAGCGATGAGGCACTGTGTTATATAGCGTAGGAGGAGATTATTGCGATTAGAAGGCGTTTATTTCGTTTATTTGAACTGTTTCATATTTTTAGTCTAAAGAAAATCACGAAGGCGCAACAAATCGAGTGACGTACGTAGTAAAGAAAGAAAAAGGTAAAATGGTGCTCGCTCAGCTCACTAGTGCTCAGTGTTGCCAGATCGGGAGATGGAAAATGCGGTAGCCGAGTTTTAAAAACGCGGATTTTGAACATAAAAAGCGGGATACCATACTTATTTACTTTTTTAATGCATACTCTTTTTTTTATTTATCAGACTATCGGATCGAAAAATCGGACGTGTGTTCCCGGCCTTAACCGATTTTTTTTTGTAAGTCGGTGTTATGTTTTATTTTAAATTTTTTTCTAGTTTTCTCATTGAGCCGTTTTCAACTGACAGTTAAAAGCTGATTTTAAAATGCTTGCTAGATGGCGCAGAAAATACGGCTACATAACGGCAGTCAAATAACGCTTTTCACAGATTAGAACCACAGATAAGAATCAGGCTTGCCATGTTCAATCGGTAAAAATGCCGTGTCATATATTTGCAATTTTTATTCTTGAAAGCAATAACATATTGGTTTTGGATGAATATACAGGGTGTTAAAAGACCGCCAACAGACCCGAAAGCCACGCATACTGGAAACCAAAACAAAGTACTTTTTCGATAAATTATTGCTGGGAAATGATTTTGGTTTTTTAGGTTATAATTTTGGAAAATATTTTATCACGCAATGGACGTGTAACGCACAGAAGTCATATTTCGCAAGCGTATGTATAATCTGGGGGCACGGCAGTGCCCCCGCCAGGTCGAGCGCGAAGCAAACACTGCCGTACCATCCTTTACTGGAACCATTTCGCCGCATTTTCAGCCCCCTATTTGAGAACCTCTGGATAAGACGAGAACGCAGAAATTTTCGTCATCTAGTAAGTTATATTTACATACTCAAAATCCAAAATTTCAAGTCTGTAGGTCATTTAGTTCCGAAGTTAAGCGAAAGCAAAGTTTCGCATTTATGACACACACTCACTCATGATCATCAAAATAGAACTAGTACTTCCCATAAACACAGAGAGCTGAAATTTGGTACAGAGTTAGGGTTTAATGGCCACATAAAGGGAAAACTATACTAGTGGTTCGCCCCGAACTGTGAACTCGCGACCCCATATAAACCCCATATCTCGGTAACCCCTCGACCGATTTGGCTCATGTTCGAACTTAAAAATTCTTTTAATTTCATTTACCCGCTTGCCAAATTTCATAACGATCCGACTAAATTTACTCAAGTTATCGTCGAACGAACATTCATAATGTTCATAAAAATTTTCAGGGGCGAACCACTAGTTGAACGAGCGAGCGAAGTTCTCCGAGTCTACTGGAACGATCCGGCGTTTGTATGTTTGTATGTATGTATGGTTGTATGTATGAAAGTTCGACGATAACTTTAGTAAATTTGGTCGGATCGTTATGAAATTTGGTAGGCGGGTAAATAAAATTAAAAGAATTTTTAAGTTCAAACATGAGCCAAATCGGTCGAGGGGTTGCCGAGATATGGGGTTGTTAAGTTTATATGGGGTCGCGAGTTCACAGTTCGGGGCGAACCACTAGTACTTACAAGTTAACAAGAAGAAATAGTCGAACGATTAACTGTATTCTACTCGAACATTACACAAATTAAAAAACTGTGTCAAATCAGAAAATCTAATAAAATAAATCAATATGCCCACGTTTCTACAAAAAGAAGTGAAATCCCACCAAAAACATTCTGTAAAAAACTAACCAGGTCTCGATGGAGCTACTTGTTTATCTCTAAAAAGTAATGAAATCTAGACAAAGTCGTGCCAAGTCTAAGGTTCCTTACTGCGATTTATTTATTATTATAGTTAATGTTGTGAGACTTGGCAGTTGAAGGGTACCCAAGGGTACAAAACCGCACCATGACGCAGGTGCTCCATGACACCATTGCACCAATCTGTCGCCAGAACCGCTTGTGTACCCTTCAACGGCCAAGTCTCACAACATTAACTATAATAATAAATCAATCGCAGTAAGGAACCTTAGACTTGGCACGACTTTGTCTAGATTTCATTACTTTTTAGAGATAAACAAGTAGCTCCATCGAGACCTGGTTAGTTTTTTACAGAATGTTTTTGGTGGGATTTTATGTTACTTAAGCTTGAAGTGCCGATGTTTAGAATACATTGCGGGTTGAAACTTAACGTCGTTTTTTGTAAGAAATATTCATAATTTCGATACGGCTTCTTGAAAAGGTATGTTAATAACTAGATACTGAATACATTTCTGCAAAAAAAAAGTTATGAAAAGTCTGACTTTGAACCTCATTATCTCGGAAACCGTTGATTTCCCAGGCATAGTTCCTTGGGAAAAAATGTTCCTTATGATGAGGACAATACGTGGTTTCCCGCTTTGTTGGCGGTCTTTTAACACCCTGTAGAATCCCACCAAAAACATTCTGTAAAAAACTAGCCAAGTCTCGATGGAGATGCTTGTTTATCTCTAAAAAGTAATGAAATCTACAGGGCGCACTCTAAGTCGATAGCGAAACTTTAAGTAGGCTGTCTACTGATCACTACAAACAACTTGTACTAGGTGGCGAAAAAAATGGAGTCGACCTTTTGTATGGAACAGCTGATATTTTTTTCGCTCCATTTTTATCGCCACCAGCTGGGGAAGCACAACTTCGAGATAAAAGTTTTATCCCACTATCGGGTAGCGGCGTCTCGCTTCACGCGGTGAAATAAAGCAAGATGGCGATAGCCGATAATGGGATAAAACTTTTATCGTGACATTGTGCTCCCCTAGCTGGTAGGTACAAGTTGTTTGTAGTGATCAGTAGACAGCCTACTTAAAGTTTCGCTATCGACTTAGAGTGCACCCAGTAGACAAAGTCGTGCCAAGTCTAAGGTTCCTTACTGTGATTTCTTTATTATTATAGTTAATGTTGTGTGACTTGGCCGTTGAAGGGTACACAAGGGTACACAAGGGTACAAAACCAGGTCCTCCATGACACCATTGCACCAATCTGTCTTATACTTATATTTTGTTTCAGGCTCGCCTATACATAAGTATTATTGAAATACGCAGCTTTATCAAGCCTACAATTGACTGGTTATTGAATCAAACGTTTCCCAAGTGGCAATTTTCCATCGTCAATGGGTAGCGGTTCTGGCGACAGATTGGTGCAATCGTGTCATGGAGCACCTGGTTTTGTACCCTTGTATACCCTTCAACGGCCAAGTCGCGCACTTTTAGAGCCGTTCCTTCCTACACGACGTCCTACACCTACACACATGCCACAGACTAGATACAAATACGCTGCGACACAGATTTCAAAAAAGAAGCGCTGCGAAGACAAGGACAGGACAAGAGGGTTCTTTGCTACGTAGTGCTAGCAAAACAGCCTCTTCACAGTGTTTGATCGTCCATACGTAGTCTGTCTTGCATAAATGAAATGACACAGCTCACAGATTACAAAAAACACAGCTAGCGAATGTCTCCCACCCACCCCTGCCTGCTGCTGCTCCTCTGAAAGAGAGAGAGAGCATTTTATCGAAAACCCATTATTGACATTGATCAAGTTAGGCATGCCCCGATACATTCCTTCTTGATTTGGTCTAGCCACATTTGGTGGGTCTTTTGGTCATCGGTCTATTAGCTAATATAAGACCCCACTATTCTCCAAGATTGAGGATGAGAGATCAAACAAATTTAGTAACGAAAACTTAACTTTATTCTTTTTCTGCAGAATTACACAAACCGAAAACACAACCGTCTCGGACCACGGCTCGCAACAGCATGCCCGCCCAACCAGTCAACTCAACCGTTATACTCTTTTTTTTTAAAATCCGCCATTACTCAATCTGGCTTCGCTTTCGGTCCAAACTTTTTAATTTAAATCGATGACATTATCGAATGAATACCTTTCGAATATTCATTCGATAATTTCAAAGATACTCGAGTATCGACCCTAACAATCGACCATCCTGATATCGTGCGCGTCCCTGCGTACGACACCAGGTGGAACCCTAACAATCGGTTGAGTGACTAGTTGTTCAAACTTTACAATAATCATTAAATATTTGTAGCTAAAATAATAGCAATTTTAGATCTAAACTGTACCTATCCAAATTCACAAAGGTTAGGTTCCGAAATACTTACTGGTTCATGTAGTTTTCATCACCTAAAAGTAAAAAGGCACTAACTATTATTTTGCTATTTACAAAAACCAATTAACAAAAAAAAAACTTTAAGTATTTTATTACAGAGCAAAAGTTTCCAATATGTACCTACTTGAACATAATTATTTTAAGTACTATTTTATGCACAAAATACAACATTAAAATATAGCCCGAACGAACGATTAATCGGGTTTAATTAACAATAGCGCTATCACCTAGCCCGAACGATCGATTAATCGGGCATAGGTATCGAGAAAACTAGACCAAACTCGAACGATCGATTAATCGAGATGGTCATGAACGCTAGTTGGTAGCCCGAACGATCGATTAATCGGGTTCCCAACTAGACTAATGTCTTGAACGATCGATTAATCAAGACACTAGGTTTAGTGGACGTGCACAAGCCGATCGATTAGTGCTTGTGACGTCATGTCGATGGTGGACGCGCACAAGCCGATCGATTAGTGCTTGTGGCGTCATGTCGATGCTCTGGCAGTTGGTTGATCAAAACCCGGTCCGATCGATTGCCGGCTTTGATCTGAAACAATGAGCAAAGATCCTGTAGATTTTCTGGCGATTGCATAACTAAAGGAGGATTAAAACGAGCATCATATTATTTACAACAATCTAAGTTAAAATCGATGGATAGTGCGGTTGTACCGCTCGACTAGCCCGTTCGACCTGGGACTAGCCGCGGCATTCAGGACATGCTTAACACCCTTGTCCAGACAAGACTTTTTGAAAGCATGAGATAGAGAAACTGCCACGATCACTTGTGAGGGGGTTGGAGGCCTTGAACGTGCTAAAGATGTCTTCTAGGGCTCGAATAGTGTTTTGGGTGTTAGTGTTCCTATCTGGTTTAATCAAGGAAATTTTGGTGAAGGCGTCCACAATGAAGAATGTCAGTGGGTCTGTTAAATCACTTGAAACTTTATGACCGTGTAGCCTAAAAATTTAGAAATACACCTGTTTTGTTTCATTCAAATCGAGCCAGTAGTTTTTTAAAAGTTACGACGGTTTTAGTTGCCGTCCTTTTGGAGTTTTTCGCGCGAGCGCGGCAAACTCGCGTGACGTCACAACTCAACAAGCACCGGACACATACACCGTAACACTCATTCAAACGGCTGTATCTTTGGAACCCTACTAGGTAGCCAGTTGAAATTTTCAGAGATTATGTTTTATTATAGTGAATTACCCAAGAAATAATAAAAATTAAAAAATATTAAAATTAAGATGGGTCCCCATACAAAAAACGTTGTTTTATACTTTTTGCTCCATAGAAAAAACGGTAAGGCATTCAAGCATCAAACTTGGTATGATTATAGGGCTTACTCCATAATATAACAAAAAAATATAAAAAAACGGCCAAGTGTGAGTCGGACTCGCGCACGAACGGTTCCTTATCAACTATAAGAAATGCATAAAAATCTCATATTTTGTTGTAAGGGAGCCCCCTTAAATGTTAATTGTTTCCCCCCCCACAGGGCGTTGAAGAAGTATGCCACCTATGCCGATCCTACTCACGTCGGCGTGCAGCTCTGTGCAGCTCGCAGCAGGATCATAAATGGCCAGAATTATTATGAAGAGGAAGCTAAACTGACAACAGATTAATAACTTCTGACAGACTCAATTTAGACTCTGATTTAATTTGTGATGGCGTAATGACCATCAGTGAACGAAATTAAATAAAGAAATTGTTTTCTCGAAAACTACAGTAAAAATATATTCTCATTTAGTGACCACTCATATCCATAATTATCTCAGAAGAAACTTTCTCGATTAGTGACACGATACGATATAAGCCGTCGGCATCGGGTATCTTTCCTTAGTTGTTATGGAGTTCAGCATCCTGGAGTCTACACACAATCGCAGTGATACATCCTTTTTACGCACTAGGATGATCAGACTTGTGTATTCGGACTCCTTAACTATACCAGCGTCGGGCATTTCACCCACCATTGTCCGAACCTTCTCTCGCTCAAAATGCGACAACCTGTATGGTCGATACAAGACAGGACGTTGGTTGTTCAGCTCAATATTCATCACAGCTACCTTGGTGCAACCTAAATCCTTGAGTGAGGAAACAATGCCTACTCTTCTTTAGCAGCCCTAGCAACTTTACCGCGTTCGATACTCCTTCACCTACTCGAACCTGAGTCTCATCAAAATCGACCTCAGGTGCCAACTGGATATCTGATGGAGATATGGCAACTCTTTTGACAGAAACAACTCGTTCCCTGCGGCAAAGTACAGTTTTCTCAGAAAGACGGCAATAATTTGAGTATGGGAACAAAACCGTAATCCAAAGTCTACCATTAACTGCATGATAGAGTCCTTCGCGTGCATAATATTGCTCGTTCGGTTTACCGGCAACGTTACTTTTCAGTAAAATGCGACCGCTGACTGCTGCATCTGCCTGAGTCCTAACTGAGGCTGCACCCTTAAGTTCGACCTTTGCCTGTAGGCACAACTTGACAAGGGGCTCATCGTCGTTGCTTACATCAGAACTGGGCATCTCTATCCCAATGTCTAAGAATTGAAGTTAGTTTGAAGTCTTGTTTACAAGAATATGGGGCTGCTCCGTATAGGACTGTCCTATCAATACCGGCATGTCTAATAGGGCATCATCTACAACCTTGCAAGAGACCCTGGCCACAACTACTACAGGGTATGCATTCCAAATATAGTGCTCCTACTTTAAAAAAGACATAGAACTACTCGAGAGGGTACAACGTAGAGCCACGAAAATGGTAGTTGGTCTACGAGATACAGCGGCTTGTTGAACTAGGGCTAACTACATTGGAGCAACGGAGACAAAGAGGTGATCTTATTGAAACTTATAAGATCCTCGCCGGACACTATGACGTGCATTACCTAAAAAGCATCTACAAGATGAACCAGAATCACCACCTTAGAGGATACAAATTCAAACGGAGCTGCTCTCTATGTTCAAGTAACCCCCGTAAAAACGTTTTAACTAACCGCGTAGTTCGCGAATGGAACAAATTACCAGACTCCATAATCAGTGCAAATTCAGTGAACACTTTCAAAAACTCATTGGCCAAATATAAAAAAAAAATAAACAAGTGCAGTGATATACACACATCAGCTTCAAGCTGCTAGTGTACAATAAATAATAATAATAATAACTCCATCAAGGCTTATTTCTAACAACAGCTCACCTAGCAACTGTACATTGTTGCCGAAACCTTTCATTGATGTTGGAATAGAGTTGTGCAGCAGTCCCATTCCGATGACGACTGATTCTTTCATAAGTCTCACCACACTACCACGTCCACGAAAGCAAGCATGTCACACTGTTGACTGTGACGACCTTGGCAAAGTTGGAATTCGGATTTAGATCACTCTGTTTTCTCAACCGAAACAATACATATTATTTTTTGATAGCATTGGCATGGCCACTGCTGTTTCTGACCTGACCACTGGTTGTAGCAGTCTTTTCAACAGGGTTGCTGTGACAAACGTCGGCCAAGTGCCCGAATCGTTGGCATCGCGTGCATTTTATAAGAGGTTTGGGACAATAAGACGAAACTGTGCCCCTTTTCCTTGCAGTTATAACAACCAGAGGACGGGGCGTTTCTTTCCCCAGTTCTCTGATTGTGACCACTGCTATCATACGGGGAAGAGTTATCATTATTCCTATTTTTAAACGTGCGAGCGAAGCGAGCCGGCGTCTGCATGCATGGATGCTTGTATGCATAAATGTTCGCTCGACGACAAATTGAGTGAATGTAGTCGGATCATCATGTTTGGTAGGCGGGTAGGCAAATGCGGCAAAGATAAATTTAAAGTTCGAACGTGAGCCAAATCGGTCGAGGGGCCGCTAAGACATGGGGTCGCGAGCTGACAGTTCGGGGCGAACCACTAGTTAAACTGAGGACGATCTGCGGCAGAGTGTTGAGAGTCTCTGTTAGTGCTGCAATAATTGATCAGGGTTGGAACAACGTAATGTAAGAGCACCTAACCTCAATGTCCTGTCTGTTTACCCGTGAAAACTACAGTATACGGCGCTTTACCTTTTTAGCATACACTCTAACGGCTGGCCATAGTTTTGCTCGTAGGGAAAAACATTGACAAGCTTATATTGCAATTCCTGCCATGTGAAAAGTATCGGATTTAACCCCTCGTGCCATGTCTTGCCGAGACCTTGCAGTTTCTGCATTGCAAAGTGCGTAGTTGTCCTATCATCTCAGGCTCCCAGCCATACACTTAGGCACACTCATTGGTGGACGGATCAAAATTTGGCAAAATATGTTCTTGTGATCCAGCTTTTGAACAGGTGCAACCTGGGTGGATGTCTGCTATGTAAGACCACCTTTAATACAATTAATAATTATCTAAAACATCTCTCATCTCATCTCTTGAAAAAAAGGAAGGACTACGTGACCTTGGTAACTCTCCCGCGATGTCGCGACGCTCTGCACGTGGCTCTGCACGCGGCTCTGCTGGTAGGGCAGCTCCGGTTTGACGAGAAGGGCTGCGATGTCGGTCACGGCGCCTGCTACCTCCGCGCTGCCGCGCCGCCGTTGAGACGAGCGTCGCCGTCAGGTAGCATCCAGGCGCTCGCGCTCCCGCTAACAGCTCTTGCTCGGGCCACTCGATACGCGCTGCAACCGGTTTGGACTGCGCGTCCCCAGGCGGCTGCGGCTGCAGCTGCGAGTAGTAGAGCGTGGCTCCCTTGTGTCCAGGCGCCGGCGCACCGGGTCCCCAATTTGTCGGCGTTCCAGGTCCCGACTCCACCGACGCGAAAAGCGGGAAGAAAAAGACAAATTTTAACCACAAGCATGAAATTTCGCTAAAAACACAAAATGTTAAGTATCTTTTAAACCATGCGTCGCAGACCAAATCTGAGCAAATTTTCGACCCCTTTAGGTAACCCCCTAACTCGGTAAAATGAACAAACGGAAAAAAAATAAAAATTCAAAAATACCCACAATAACGATTTTTGAGAAAAATATTTGTGTTTTGTTCTTACTGCCAGCCACTCGATTATATGGATAATAAATTATCGGCGTGATAACTCGGTAAAATTATCGGAAGAAAAAAAAAGAAAAATTCAAAAATACCCACAATTACGATTTTTGAGAATTTGGTTCTAACCGCCAGCAACTCGGTTATAAAGATGATCGGCGTGATATGATAGATAACACACAATTTAACGATGACGAGAATCCTTTATAATAAACAAATAAAATAAAACAAAAGGGCAACTGATTTTGGGCAGGCGACTGTCAAAAAGCTAAATCACAAGCATCAAGGAGAAAATATAATTAGCAGAAATACGTCTGGGCGTGTTACTTACGTTTTGTAGTTGTTCTTGTCACTTCTGATCTATAAGACCCCACTATTCTCCAAGATTGAGGATGAGAGATCAAACAAATTTAGTAACGAAAACTTAACTTTATTCTTTTTCTGCAGAATTACACAAACCGAAAACACAACCGTCTCGGACCACGGCTCGCAACAGCATGCCCGCCCAACCAGTCAACTCAACCGTTATACTCTTTTTTTTTAAAATCCGCCATTACTCAATCTGGCTTCGCTTTCGGTCCAAACTTTTTAATTTAAATCGATGACATTATCGAATGAATACCTTTCGAATATTCATTCGATAATTTCAAAGATACTCGAGTATCGACCCTAACACTAATAAAATTAAATAACTATTTGGTGGTAAACTATCTTCTCTGCGCAGCTAACTGGAAATCTGCTCACTGTCTCTGTGTATGTGAGTTTATATTAGTTTAATTTTCCCAAACTCCAGGTGTCTTTTCTATTTAGTCGTAGGTAAAGTCTTTTTTCAGTCTGTAAGTATATAAAATATATTTCTCAGTCATTACTAATTAACATAGATAACAGTACCTAAGTGATCTTTAATATAATAAAACAATTATTAACATTTCATTGGTATATTACATTGAGTGGGTAGGAATTTATTGCTGTTGTTAATGCTATTGCGTTAATGTGATGAATACTATATTATTATTTGAGTAGGTATCTACCTAAATAAATGACCTAAGCCGGCAGTTGGGTCTATACATGGCCTAGGATATAAATAGATATAAGTATTTAGGAAGTAAACGGTTCACTAAAAAAACTTAAATAAAGTGGTTTCCAAAATATCGTAATTCTGGCGTCTCAGCGATTTATAGACCCAAGATCGTAGGGCCAAAAATGTGGCGCTGTAGAAATTTTGCTAAAACAATTTCTGCAAAAATTCTTGACAAAGAAATATATGATTTTTCTATGACGCCGCATGAATAGAAGTTTTACGCTTGCGGTAAGCCAAGCGTTTTTCGAACAAGTCGCTGAGCTATTCTGTTGAACTGGTCGCGGTCCTCGCGCCACATCTTTGCGGCGTCCACGTTGGCCCCACTCTCGTCATTTGGCTCTGGAAAGAGATAAAAAATAAACGAAGGAACGAAACTTTCCCCATCACGACCTAGACCGTAAATAAGTACTTGTAGGTATAATGCCTGACACCTGATTTCACCGTTCTTATACGAGCGTAAAATGCGTGCCACGAAAGAAGAGACTTGAGACAGCACGTGGGTGCACATTTCAATCCACATTTCGTGGTTAAATATTCGTTTTTAAAAAGTATTCAAAATCCTGCATACATTTTATAAATTACAGCATATAATATCAAAGATACAGTTGCCTTTTTAGTAGTTTAAAGCGTTACAGGCGGCTGGACTATTATTTATTAAACACTAGGGACCCGCCCGCCCCGTCTTTGCACAGGTGCAAAAAAGTATGTATAAAGTATAAACCTTATGTAAAAGTGATGGTGAAAACTGCATCAAAATCCGTTGCGTAGTTAGGGTTACAGACAAACAGACGCGGAAAGCAACTTTGTTTTATACTATGTAGATTTAGAGATAGATTACCAGCCAGCATGCTGACAACGGAGAGCAGTATCTTCTCGACACTTTGCACGGGCGACCACCGCTCGGCGCTGCTCTCGTACCCCATTGGGTCGTCTCCGGGCGCGTGCAGGATCGATATACACACCCTGCCGTCGGCGTATACTGGAATATAAAAGCCGTATTGTATAAACGGTTTCACTTATTTTACTGAGGTCGGGATACAATACAAAATGTGCAACCCACCCCTTGAACGCCACCCCTGTTGTTTACTACATAGGTACTTATCTTGTAATAGATAGTACTAAGGAAAATATTTTACTCAATAAAATGTGGTCATTATTTTGACAACCTTCTTTGAATCAAGTCGGACTTTCCAGGTACTTTGATTAGGCACCAGCAAAGATGTATGGAATTTCATTATTGTCGTGGTTCGCGACCAATTAAAAAATTAGATGGAATGGGCAAGGCTTTTTCCTGAATTATGAACAATGTTAAGAACTACTGTATGTAACCGAACACATACAAAAAACTTACTGTTAGGATGAAACATGTCACACACAAATTGCATCTTTGGTGGACTTAGGGGGTAATCAGGTGGAAAGGCTAGCTTTGCTGGAAAGATTCCGCCTTCGAAGCATGTCCCTTCTGGCCCTCTGGAAAATAAATAAAATCCACAAAACATAAAGAACAATAATAGCTCGTTCATGCATGCTGAAATTCATGATTACCTACTGAGATTACACCCATGAGTGAATATACCCATGATAAAAAATTACTAAATGCAACTGACTGCAGTTGCAGGTTAATTTAGGTTAATTTAATGAGTTGTAGTTTGTTTAAAAATCTTTATAATTTAGTTGGAGTTTGAGAAATATGGAAATAATTTAAACACAGATTTCAACGGATTTAACACTCGTTTTATTAACTTTTTACATTTTCCAACGTTTTGAGAGGTCTCAAAACGTTGGAAAATGTAAAAAGTTAATAAAACGAGTGTTAAATCCGTTAAAATCTGTGTTTAAATTATGTATAGTGCTCGTGCAAACCTAAGAAAATATTAAATATGGAAATAACTTACGTTATGAGTGCTTCCCATTCAAAAAAGTTTTCTTCATTGATTGGTCCAGCGATAATGCCCTCAGGAGCATTCAGTGTCAGTTCTGGAAATGTAATATTACTTATTAATTCACTGGCAGCTTAAAGCTGATGCATGTATCACTTAAGTGCACTTTTTAGATATTTATCAAGTCTGTTTGTAAACGAGTTCACCGAGGGGGCACTGATTACTGCCTCAGGTAGTTTATTCCATGCATTCATGTATTATTCTGGTTAGTGACAGCTGACTCAGGGGCAATTATTTACACATAAGGAAGCAAAAAAAAAACAAGTCTCTTCTTTTGTGGCATGTATTGTACCAGACTGTTATCTAGTGCCTACTCAATGCATATCATCAAAACAGGAAGTAGCTTAGTAGGTATGTTGTTACGGATTAGGGAGGTAACTTAGTAAAATATTTGATGTTCTTCAGTCTACTAGTAAAGTCGATTTGTTCTTAAGGCTGGAAGATAGCAGCGTGGCGGGAAATTCAAAATTTTCACAGTTTTTATATTTTGTAGCTAAACTGAGCTATTTTTGTTCAGCGATTATTCGTTCGCAGCAATAACATAGTATCCTTTTCATTATTGTATCATAACAGCAGAACAACAATAATTCAGCCGAGTCTACAACAAGCTTTTTGGACAGTGCCACTGCTTCGTAGACCAGAATATATAATCGGCTTAATTATTGTTGCTCTGTTGTTTAGTTGTTTAAAATAATGAAAAGAATACTGTTTTATTGCCGCGAACGAAAAATCGCTGAACAAAAGTAGCTCAGTTTAGCTACAAAATGTAAAAAACTGTGGAAATTTTGAATTTCCCGCCACGTTGCTATCGTCCACCCTTAATGTGAAATTCATTAAATTTTGTAGGTGGGCAAGAGTCAAAGATTGATTAAAGTTCGAACATGAGCCGAGATATGAGGTTGTAAAGTATATCCAGAGTTAGAACATTTAACTATGAGTTTGGAGCAAACTACTAGTTATAAAGGTGGGTGAGACAAGTTATTACATTATGTACTTAGATAGAATTTCACGCGCGGCAGGTGCATAGTATGCGTGTCGCTGATCGTACATACATACATGCTAATTAGAGAGAAAAGACACACTTCACATCATGCAGGACACTTGGATTTGTGTAAAAGATTGAAATCGCATAGATATTGATGAAAACAGGAGAAAATATCTTCTAATGAATCTTCAAACTTACGTTTATATTCAGCCATTAATCGTCGAAGAGCTGAACCGGCCATTGTTTTGTATTATTTCGAAGAATTTGTCTCTAGTGCGCTAAAATATTTTGCAGTGATTTAATGAAAGAAAACTTTCTCGAATAATGTTGGGGTTGGCAGTTTGGTTGACATTTGGCTCCTCCACAGACAGAGCAGTCGCTGATGCAAATGTCAAAAGATGTGTTTCAAAACGACAGCACGTCAGACTGTACACTTTTTTTATAAAGTCACCCGTAACGAAACCGAATAGAGTGCTAGCGTGTAAGGGTCGACGTGCTGTCGTGGTAGTCGTGGTACGTCAACTTGTGTAACCAAGGTGACAGTTGGAGGATCGAGTTTTCGTTTCTTTGAAAACCAAAGACTTTTGTAAAGCCTCGCGTCCATTAGGCGGATCGGGGCGGATTTTTGCCGGCGGCAAAAATCCGCCTGCCTATATTTTGTATGGAAGTGCGTCCACTAGAGCGCATCGGGGCGGGGCGGGCCGCGACGCAATATTTTTGCCGGCGGATTTTTGCCGGCGGCATTACCCGCCCCGATGCGCCTAGTGGACGCAGGGGCAACAGCATGCTCGCGCATGCGAATGCGCGCGAGTGTTGCCATTTGTCGACCAGAATACATAATCGGCTGAATTATTGTTGTTCTTGTTTATAATAATGGAAAGAATTCTATGCTATTGGCGTGAACGAAAAATCGCTGAACAAACGCTTAGTACGAATAGCTCAGTAAAGTTAAGCTTCAAAATAATAAAACTGTAAAAAAATTGAATTACCTACCCTCTACGCTGCTATCGTCCAACCTTAAGGGTGGACGATAGCAACGTGGCGGGAGATTCAAAATTTTCACAGTTTTTTACATTTTGTAGCTAAACTGAGCTATTTTTGTTCAGCGATTTTTCGTTCGCGGCTATAACATAGTATTCTTTTCATTATTGTAAACAACAGAACAACAATAATTCAGCTGATTATGTGTTCTGGTCTACGATAAGTTTTTTGGGCAGTGCCACTGCTTCATAGACCAGAACACATACTAATCGGCTGAATTATTGTTGTTCTGTAGTTCACAATAATGAAAAGAATACTGTTTTATTGCCGCGAACGAAAAATCGCTGAACAAAAATAGCTCAGTTTAGCTACAAAATGTAAAAATCTGTGAAAATTTTGAATTTTCCGCCACGTTGCTATCGTCCACCCTTAACCGATCATGATGATGAAGAAATACCAGCAGAAGTATTAGAAGTTGATTTTTGGTTTTGTTAAGTTTATGGTTTTCACAAACGCCGTATTGTTCCAGTAGACTCGGAGAACTTCGCTCGCTTCTCTCGCTCGTTCAATTATTCCGTTTCGGATCCAGATTGAACGCAGGTTGGACGTAACTCAACGCGGGATTTTTTTGTAACTAAATATTGAAATGAAAAAATATTACGTATACTGCGTGTTATTCACTAGGTAAGTAAAAAAAAAAAATTGTCATCGAGTATTTATCATCAATTTTATTAGTTTAAAGTGCATGAAATCCCTAATATAAAATAGTCTGTAATTTTGGCATGAATGAATAGGGCTTGGCAATTTTTTTGCAGCCAAGGGCCACATAGAGCCAAAATGGCATAAAAGTGGACCGTACCTGAAACTATAGGTAGGTACTTACCATACCCTATAATTATTTTACCCATAGTATATTCAGAGTGAGATGAGCGCGCGTCAGAAAATTTCAGTCTCAATCATACAATATAATTTCAATCTGTTGAAAATTTCTCAATCGACTAGGCATCAAAAAGTTACAATTTAGGCAATGTCACAAAAAGTCACAACGAGGGCTCAAAAGTTACAATATTTGTGATTAGACAAAGTGGCAACACCAAAAAATCCGCCGAGCCGATGCGCCGATCCGCCCCGATGCGCTTAGATGGACGCACCCCAACGTTGCGTTGCGTTGCGGCCCGGCCCGGCCCGCCCCGATCCGCCTCATATGGACGCTAGGCTTAATGGAATGTCATTGCTTTGAACGAACGCACCCCCGGCTGACTATCTATGTTGTCTGTGGACAGTCAAGTCAAGACTCTCACTCAACTCTGTGGCAGCGTTGCCAGAATGTTAGAAAAGTAACAAATTACGTTACTTTTGACCCTCTTATGTTACCTTCATGTAACGACTAAATATTATGTTACTTTTGTGTTACTTTTTAGATTTTCCAGCAACCAAAAAATTATTCTCCGACCTCTCTATCATTTTCTATGTGAATCACAGTAAATTTACAATCGATAAAAAAATGTATATGGGTATTTGGACGTAATTAGCTACCTTTCTCCATTAAGTATAATATGTATTAAGATGGCGTTTTTTTAATATTCATTGATGTTGTCATCAGGTTGTTTGTAGTATTGAAAGACGTTTTTCTTTCTTTTCTTTCTTAAATTGGTTGGTAGATTAGACACACCACACAATATCATTGATTGTATGTTTCATTCTTTTTCAGCATCGCCAGTCGATTATTCGATCAAAAAATATTAAGATTTTTTCGAAGTTTAACAAATGGACAAGAAACTTATTTTACTTTTTGTGTCGATTTCCACAATAAAAAAAGGTTATGTTACTTTTCTCGAGAAAATGATACTTTTTGATCTCCCTCGGCCCTCGTGTTATATTTGACTATCCGCTACTGGCAACACTGCTCTTTGGGTTTGCTAATGGCGGAATAAATTTAAAAAGACCAGCGAATAACTTTTTCTTGTTATAAACGGTGACAGCTGATTCAATGATTCATGGTAATTAAGTCCGCAATATATGCGAATATGCATTCATCATCATCATCATCATAGGCCTTATTCGTCCGTTGTGGACGGTTTATGCAGCGCAGTGTTTTTGGCACTTTTTATTGTGGCTGATTAAGCCTATTTGGGAGCGGCACAGTCGTCCACCCACACGACACTGAAATGATCCGTCGGGGGTATTTGGGTCTTGAGCGTGTCTCTTTTCCCGCCTGTCCGCTAGATTGCCGAACCATGACCGGTCAAAATTTTTTCGCCCCTTCCTAGTTCCTGATGCCCTCCCGCCATGCGGCTCTATCATCGGCAAGCGTCTCCCAGCCCTTGTGTTGCAGTCCGAATTGTGCCATGTCTCGCTTGATGCAGTCTTTAAAGCGAAGCAGCGGTCTACCCACGTCCCTCTTTGCATGCGCCACTGCACCAAGCAAGACACGTCTCGGCAAACGAGTGGTGTCCATACACTTCACATGCCCCAGCCAGCGCAAGCGAGTCATTATTTTACAACACTATGGCCAGGTTTCTGAGTTGAGAAATTCACTAAGCAAATGGGTAAGTATCGTCCTGTCTCAGCAGATTTCTCAAAAAAGAGCGTGACAGAACGATACTTACCCATTTGCTTAATTAATTTCTCAACTCGGAAACCGGGCCTATGTTTAATTTTATTGTTTCAGGCGCTGATAATGAGTTTAGAACAAAACGACACTACTGCAACGTCTGCAGACACGCCTGCATCTGCGAATACTTCTATCAACCCGAAGGCAGGTGTTCGCAAGATTTTAATTTAGTTCGGTGGTGCCATATTCTATGGCGAACGCTAGACGTAAGATCCATATCTTGATCCGTCAGTCTATACTGGCGGATCAGGATATTTATCTTCGTCTAGGGTAGTGTATTGACGGATCAAGATATTTATCGCGGGATTTCCGGAAATCTTGTGATCTGATCCGAGATCCTGGATCGTGATACATATCTTGCGTCTAGTGTCGCGCGTTGATATTTATCGCGTCAGTAAGCAGCGAGACGGCAGTAATAAAGGACGTTACCACGTAATAAAAGCCGGCCAAGTGCAAGTCGAGCTCGCGCACTAAGGGTTCCGTAAATTACGCAATAAAAGCCGGCCAAGTGCGAGTCGAGCTCGCGCACTAAGGGTTCCGTTAATTATTAAAACAATACATTTGTAATGCTTAAAATGAGGCATTTGTTATGTCACACAATATAATATTTGGCAAAAAATTTTTTTTATTTACTTATTTACCTCCAAAAACTGGCCACCATAATTAAAATTCCTCTAATTTATTACGTTACATGTCCGTATTTTTGGGTCACCAACATACCTATTATGTTTTTTCCTTTTGAGGTACGGAACCCTAAAAATGGCGTTACCCAAAAGGTTATCAAAATAGACATCAGGCATCCGAGAATAATTTTTGTATTCGTCAATTGCATCTTAAAATAAAATTTCGTCCTATAAAAAAAAAATAAGTAGGTACTTTTCTCTCTTTTGTAGCCAATTATTCATGCATCCCTTTCTTTTCACTCTTTGTTTAAAGAAAGGGCAATAATTATTGCCACACAAGCTCTAATTTTCCTCTGTCTAGGGTCCATCACGTCTACCTCGTACAAAGAACGCTTCAGTAAGTACTGACGCGAACCGTATCTAATGTCTAGGGTGCGCTGTGATCCAGCCCAAGATACGTGATATGTATCACGATACAGATCAAGATATATATTGTCGTCTAGTGTTCGCCTATGGGTGGTGCCTTTAGGGAGAAGACTCGAGAGGAAGTAAACAAACATACCTACTTATTAAAATTTCTTCCCGCGTCTTCTTTTTCACCTATCTTACGTTTACGTACCTACCGACCTAAGTCTACCTCTATTATTATACGTTTGCAGCTCGAATGGAGCGAGGACAATATGATAGCCAAGTTCGTCTGCCGCGCTTGCAGTAAGACTTTTTATAATGCCAACGCGCTGCAGAACCATAAGAACTTGCAACATGACATGGAGGACAGCAGCGATGGCGAAATTGCCCTTCCCACGCCCGTCACCTTCACCGAACATGTACGTTTAATACTCTTTCTGATTCTCTTTTACCATCCTATCCCATTGCTTTTTTTACGTAGTATTATGTCCCACTGCTGGGCAAAGGCCTCCCCCCTTTCAGACCAAGGGCCTTAGTCTGTAACGCAATGTCGTGACGTTGGCGTCCCAGCAGAAGGACAAAACCGGGGTTTCCTCGTTTTTACCCGACTACGCGAAGCAAAAAGGAGGGTTATGATTTTAGCAGCGTATGTATGTATGTATGTATGTATGTATGTGGGTAAGTATGTATGTTTGTGTGTTCATCTGTTCCCTCGCAGAGCCTAAACTACTCGGCCGATTTCAACAAAAAGGGTGTCGTTGGATTTGTCTTAATCACCCAGGTATCATAGGATAGTTTTGAAAAAAACCAAGATGGCGGCTGTGCTGCGCCGTAAAGTGGTGGACCTAAAAATAAAAAATATCGGATACCATCGTCATGGGTATCAAATGAAAGGGCTTTAAAAGACCTTTTCAAAAATGTATAACACATGTAGCGTCAACATAACAAATAGAACAAAATATTCCAAAATGTGTTTTTTTTTGCCCTTCTTGGTTCTATTTTAGGTAATCATATATAAAATAGCTAACTAATAAGCTCAAAAAAAAAATAGAAGTTAAAAACTAAAACCCGACTACTAAAAGGCTTAAAACAAGACCTGCTTATCCTTAAAATAGACTCATAGATAATTAATCGTAGTCGGAGGACACCACATTCGCATTTGATAAACCGATGGCCTCCGACTAAGACTAATTATCTATGAGTCTATTTTAAGGATAAGCAGGTCTTGTTTTAAGCCTTTTAGTAGTCGGGTTTTATACTCATACAACCAGAGAACCGTGGAACGGGGTGACTTTCAAACTAAGGGTTGATAATTACATATTTTTTTGTGTTCCGTGCCATAACTCACTTTTATCGGAACGCAGCCTCAATTTTTTTTTTATCCTGGCTACTCATCTTTTTGGCCATCTTGTCAATAAATTTCGACATCGCACGCGCAGCGGAAACAGCGGAAATAAATTTATCAAGAAAGTGTGAAATAAGGTAAGAATTTTATGTCGGATAAACTCTTCTTGTGCAGGATAAACTGTTGAATCTAGACAGCTGATATTGACATAACTTTTTACTTGATTTGTTGTTACTAGGAAGAAATTTTTATTTTTTCACAAAGTCAGCCATATTTGTTTACATGTAGGTTTTTATCTAGTGGGGCTTCTTTGATAGGCATACAGGGCGACATTGATAGCCGTACAAAGTAACCCCTTCTAGGACTGTAACCTATCACGTGTACATTTTAGTATTGATATCAATTTCACCCCATCTATTTTTTTCAGCTGTTTGTCAAGGATGGTACGGACATGTAAAAAGAACCTGGCACCCGCAACTATAAAAATTACACAGAAAAGACCCTTGAGGAAGCGTTCATTAAAACAGCCGATGGGAAAATGGCCATTAATAATTTTCAAAAAAAAGTTTTTTTTTTTTTAGTTTTTTTGGTTGCTTACCCTAATAAATAATTTAATAATTTGACAAACTTGCGTTTATTTTATTTTTCTACGAGTCATTTCAATAAAAATTAAGATATTACCTTGATCAAACTCGTGTTTTTAATTTATCTATAACAAAAAAGTTATAAGGCGGAGTTTTTTTTTAAATTTCATATTTGTGATCGTTATAGGGGATACTTTCATATTTCAAAATAAAATCAGGGGGTATCAAAGTAACCCCACTTCAAGTATGAAGTTGATAGCGTGGTTTTATTTTTTATCTCATGATCCAATTCATAAATTTTATTTTTAATACGTGTATCTATTCTTCAGTATCTTCCCATCAAACATCATTTTTTTCAGATTTTTTATTCAGCCGCTAAAGTTTTATCCAAGTTTTTTCTCAAATTTAATCAATGTAACCCCGTTCCACCTAATGTTCTAGAATTAGAATCAGAATATTCTTTGCTGTACTACAAAAACATTAAAAGGACCGACAGCATTAATAAATCGTAATTCGGAACCCAAAGTTTTTTGTTCGAAAGTCCGTTATTGGCTTAATCTTATCTTTAGACAATATTGAGAAACTAATTTAAATATTTTTTTTATTTTGGTCCAGTAGTTTTGTTTTTATGCGCTATAATGTTTTGTTCCTATGACCGCCAACAGTATGCAGACCGTCGTGTGACCTCATAAAACCGTATCTTTGAAACGTTGTAAAATCCAAACTACTGAACCAAAATAAAAAATATTGAAATTTGTTTCTCAATATTGTCTAATGATAAGATTAAGCCAATAACGGACTTTCGAACAAAAAACTTTGCGTTCCGAATTGAAGCTGTCAACTGGAAACCCATTATGGCACCATTGCGTTACAGGCTAAGGCCGCAGGTCTTTCGGTCCTGACCTTTCTCTAATAGGTTAACCTACATACCTACCTATTGGTAGGTAAGTACTTATTTTACTTCATCATGTTCAAGGAATATCCCGGGCCATGTTATACCTACTTACTTATCAAACTTAAACCTAAACCTGTTGAAAAACCAACTGCGAAAGATATGCTTAGGTAATTATACGTTTTCCAATTGTTTCAATGCAATGAATTTCCAAATTCATTAGTTTAGTTTGGTTCATGCTCTGATAGATAGGGTAGTAGGTAAGTAGGTATTAGTTTGTAGTAAAATCAGTGCTCTGCGCGCTCGCCACTCTAAATTTCTAAGAAAAATGTTCGAGCGAACTTTTACATTCTACAATTTCTTAATTTCTCCCAAGCAGAGCGTCAACGGCTTATGTGGCTTTATGTACATCCCGCTCAAGTCTGATGGTCCCGAGCCTTCGACGGACAACAATGACGATATGACGCCGCGCACTTTTACGGAGGACACCACCTTCTTAGTAATAAAGGTGTCTTCAGACCTTGACGCGGCTAAACGGCGAAGACTCGATGGAGTCGTGAAGAAAACGCACATGAAGCCCGGGAAACCGACAGTTGACTTGAGGTCAGTGTTTTTATGTTTTAGCCTAGCATGATATCAAATCAAACTTTATGAAGCTTGTGAAGCCATAGATGTGAAGCTATAGTCACACACAACACAAGTCGCTCCGCAATAACAAATTCTTCAAATTCTTTTCAGCGGTCCGTTCACGTGCACCTTTCCGTCTTCGCTGCTTCCGGACTTCCAGTGCCGGCAAATCTTTTTTAATTGCTGCGAATACACGCTCCACTACCGAGAAGAACACACAAAACGGCGTAAAGCCGCATTGCGTTGCCAAGTTTGTGAGAAGCGTTTAGACCGCGACTTCTACCCGACCGCCCCGGTGGCAGCCCAGATTCAATCCGCCAACAGTTTCACATTTTCCTGCGGTTTATGCGGAAAGAAGTTTCTGGACAGCGCTCAGTTTGACGAACACCACCGCCTCGTGCACGCGAAGATGAAACCGCACCAGTGCAGCATCTGCTCCAAGAGATTCACCCAGCAAGGTGGACTGCAGCAACACATGCGAATGCACACCGGGATACGCCCGTTCAGGTGCACGTACTGTACGAAGGCGTTCACACAGAAAGCGGGACTGGACCAACATCTGCGTACCCACACTAAGGTAAAACCTTTCAAATGCGTCATCTGTTCCAAGTGTTTCTCGCAGTCCGTGCACCTTCGGCAACACATGCGGACGCACACCAATATTCAGCCGTTCGAGTGCCCGGTGTGCGAGAGACGGTTCAAGCAAACCAGCCACCTGAACTTCCACATGCGCTCTCACGGCGCGCTGGGACTGGGGCCGGTCGCACTGGAGCGTTACTTGCAGGAGCAGGGTTCCTCCCATATGGAGTACCTAAACTTGGCTAACTTGCAGCCGGTAGGGGTGGGCGAGACTCTCTATTACGCGGCCGAGGTGGCGCCGGCGGTAGCGCCCCAACCGTTCAGTTTTGGTCAACCCGCGAGTTTCTTACAGCCCCAGGTCATGTAGCCGAGTCACATTCTCTCTTAATTTTATTGCATTTATTCGAATACACCTTCCGGGTGCTCAATTCCAACTTGTGGTAAGTTGGTAACTTATTGTATTTAACTACCTATGTATAGTAGTTCGCTGTAAACACGGACGTAAAAAAAAGAGTAAAGTACAGCCCATGTACAGCCCGACTTACATAAAAAATTATTATAATGATTGACATTGTCATCGCTAACGCCATAGACTTTCTATGGCTAACGGACGTCACGTTACCATACCTACCATCCGAATTTGATAAGCTTAACATTCCATTGTAGGTACCTATTTTATTTATGTTTAGATAATTATGCTTAGTTATTTGGGCAAATGATTAATAAAATGATTACTTATTTATTACTCTTGATGGGAACTGAAACTAGTCCGAATTTATTAATTATTAAAAAAATATTACATTGAATGTTTATTTGAATTTTTTATAATATACTTACTCACCATTATCGATAAGGTACTTGCTTACCTCAGTAAGTCAACGGCTAAAACTTTTTCTTGTAAGCGTTTTTATGGTTCCCACGATACAGGCTAGGCCTATTGTGGGGATCACCATTAACAACATGCATTTTAATCATCATGAAGTAGATCTGCAATGTACCTAACTATGCCTTTTTCTCTGTAATTCCTCTTATTTGATTCATAATACTAATGTATATTGTGCAGGCATTTTGCTAAAATGGGAACTCGGCGATGGCCGAGCACGTGAAACACTGTTTTCTATACCTAGCTGTTTCACCCAGAGGGAGACGGGGCGCGGGAAAAGTAAGAGGCAATGCGGCTGTATGAGTCTACCTGTGTGCGTGTCCTTTCACGAGTATGTAGTTTAGTTGTAATGTAATTGATCTATTTTCCCAAATGTATTCGTAGTTCAGCTGCCATTTCTACATTTTATTAGATATTTAAAAAAAAAATTTTTTTTGACAAGTTTGTTCAATACATTATTGATGTTCCCAAGGTAGTTAGACTCCAATAGACAGTGTTATAATGTAAGTACTTAAATAACAGCTGAAAGTAACCCCTTTTTGGGCGTGAAAAACGCATCGCTCTAATTTCTTTCAGGCAATTTTAAAATATAAAAACTATTTGCAAATCTCCGTATTAGTCATCTACTGATATAAACCAAGTTTCAGCAAAATCCAGCCTGTAGTTTAGAAATTAAACCTGAACTACGTTTGTATGGGAAAATGGCGCCCTCTTATCATTACTATTTTAACGCCTAACTAACCGATTGTGAGATAAAAGCGTTGATAAATAACTACAACTTATTTTAAAACTTAAACTTTCGTGAGCACTGCACATTTTACTGAGCACTGATTTAATAGAAAAAAAAAAAAAAAAAAAAAAAAAAAAAAACTACAACTTAAATTAAAAACTTTAAATGGACCCGACAAATTAGTATACATCTCCTAAACGGCTAAACCGATTTTGATTAAACATATCTAAGAACACTCCCTAGAAAACCTGCTTTCAAAGAATACAAAAAAATACAACCAAATCGGTTCACATGTTAAAGAGCTATTATGGTCACACAGACAGACAGATAGACACACACACACACACACACACATATAGCGGTCAAACTTATAATAACACCCCTCTTTTTGGGTAAAGGTGTACCTCACTTGTGATCTCACTCAAGGTGGGGCTTTGCCTCAGACTGTATTATCGACAGCAAGTCGACTCTTACAAGCGTGCGATCTATTTGCAACGAAATGTAAAGGTTAACGTGTCGTTTACTGTAGGTACTCGCGTGTTTTGACAATGGCCGTTCGTTCGTCATACATAAACTTTACTAATCCCCGGGTTGTGTTGCACACGCGGTTACATTTCGGTCGTGTGTTTATTGTGTTAGGGCCGCGGGTAAACAAATACAGCTGAGACGGGCGACCGCCGAGCGACCAAGCGAACTAAACGATCCTTTGTTTCTCCGACCCAAAAAGAGGGGTGTTATAAGTATGACCGCTGTGTTTGTGTCTGTGGGTGTGTGTGTCTGCCTGCCTGTCTGTGGCACCGTAGCTCTTAAACGGGTGAACCGATTTGGATGCGGTATTTTTTATTTGAAGCATGTTTTCTGGCGAGTGTTCCTAGATATATTTTATCGAAATCAATTAAGCCGTTTATGAGATATGCTTAAAAGTTTTTAATTTAGTAGTTATGCTGAACTACGGTCGAGTTCGGCACCTACGTAGTCTCGTATTATACGTAGAGAGAGGAAAGGGCTCAGCGCCAAAAACCATAATTTTTAAACCCCCATACAAAAAGAGGAGTGTTATAAGTTTGACTGCTATCTGTGTGTGTGTGTGTGTGTGTGTGTGTGTGTGTGTGTGTGTGTATGTGTGTGTCTGTGGCACCGTAGCTCTTAAACGGGTAAACCGATTTGGACGCGATTTATAAAAAATGTAATTTAGCTTCAAATAAGCATATCCCATAAACGGTTGAACCGATTTTGATAAAATATATCTAAGAACAGTCGCTAGAAAATCTGCTTTTAAATTTAAAAAAAAACCGCTTCAAATCGGTTCACCCGTGACGAACGAACGAACGACGGTGACGGTGCCACAGACAGACACACACACATAGCGGTAGTCAAACTTACGTAAAAGACCTAATTCGTGTTTCGCTAGGTTCAACGTTGTAGGGCAAAACCCGTATGTCCTAAAAATTATGAACCTACCGCACAACCCTAACAGATTAAGGGCCCTGGGCCCTTAGCCTGTAACGCAATGGCGGGTCAATGGCGTCCCGGCAGAAGGACAAAACCGGGCTATCTTCGTTTTTCTCCTACAACCAGAGAACTAATCCTCTAGAATTAGAATCAAAATATTCTTTGCTGTACTACAAAAACATTAAAAGGACAGACAGCGTTAGCAAATCGTAATTGAAGTCGTCACCTGACAGCCCATTTTGGCACCATTGTGTTACAGGCTAAGGGCCCTGGTGGATTGTACAGTCGGTCACACGCTAGGATACCCCTTTTTGTTTCTATTGGCGCTCTTATGCCGCGCGCGGTAAGAGCTGCTATGGGGTATCTGTGACTGTGGCCGACCGTACCTACTTTTAGTATAATTGTATAGGTACGTTACATGGTCCAGAAATACGTCAACTTAAGTAAATGTGATTTCCAATAACTTTTTTTCTACGACTTTTCGAATAGCTCGATACTTACTACTGATTTCGACACGTTCGATCTTCGTTGCGCCCACGCTCGTTTCATGCACCACAGCCACATGTGTAGGGTAGGGAGGGACATGCTTCTTGTTTACATCCGCTGTTGTAACGACGCTGTCCAGACAAAGGCAAAGGGTTGGAGGCGGGTAAAAAATAGGATGAGAAAGGTTTAGAAAAATTGTTTTAACAAAGAAACGATATGAAAATGGCGGCGGGTACCTAAGGTAAGGTCGGAAAAAGAGGTCACGAAAATACGATTTCGGTTTATAAATGCAACTTTTTTACATTCAAGATCATCTTTACATTTACAACTACATTAGATCCCAGAACTTTGGCGATAACGATACTTTTTAAAATTTTAGCGACCTAGTAAAACAGTATGACAATTTTTATAACATCATTCCAGGTATTGTACTCCTGTCAAGGTACTTTTTAGACCCACGAGCAATGACATACCAATACAAAAGAATGTCATTGCCCACGAGCAAAATTACCTGTGGTATTTTTTTTCCACTGTGATTTTTATGAATATCGAAAGTTATTATTGAAATCATACAGAAGGCACAAACAAAAACTTACAAAAAAAAAACATAATTCAGTATTTATATCTGAAATAAAATTATTATTATGATGTATTATTATAAAGTACATATACATTTTGGCAGATCAGTTCCGTTCCGAGTCTTTACGAGATCAGTTACAACAAAAAAAAATTGGCAACCCTATAAAATCTATGTTTTGTTATGTAAAGGTAAAGGTAAAGATTTACGTGCTGTCGACTATACAATGTACAAATTTCCCCCATGCATTAGCTGCCCATTCTCTGAAGATGATAACCACCTTCCTTCAGACATTCCGATGATCTCTTTGAACTGGGCAACGCCGTCTAGGGTTCAGTTAGTTATGAGGAGTTCTCAAACTTTTTCAGGCCTTCATATATTTTATTTTAAACTTCCGGCCCAAAAAGAGGGGTGTTATAAGTTTGACCGCTATGTGTGTGTCTGTCTGTGGCATTATACGTAGCTCTTAAACGAGTGAACCGATTCGGATGCGGTTTTTTTATTTGAAAGCGATTTTACTACCGAGTGTTCTTAGATATGTTTTTATCAAAATCGGTTCTGTAGTTTACGACATATTATATGACATATTATGCTAATTTGAAGCCAAAGTGTCGAGGGTAGTTTAAATTAGTAGTAGTTATTATAATCTTAGGTCCATCATCATCATTATCCAATCCATAAAGGCCTATTCGCCTTCACGCCATCCTCCTGTCTCTCGCTGCCCACTCTGACCACCGAAGCACGGAAGCGCTCAGATAGGTACTGCCTATCATTGCCACTAGCTGTCAGTGTCACCCATCCATACACTGACCGCGCCATATGTAAGCTAAGTACCTAATCTCGGATGCCTGTCTGCCACTGATCTTTCGTCTATACTTTGGGAACGCCTGGATCCTTTCAAGTTGCCGCCGCCGCCGCTAGCGCAAGACAGCGTTGTTTACACGAGCCTAGCAACGGCCCCAGGCCCAGCTAATTATATTCATGCTGACTGTTCATTGGATTGGCTGGCTTCTTACGAAAGCGCCGCTCACAAGTTCTGTGCTACAAAAAATATTAAGATTATTTTAACAAAAAATGTGCATTTTCAGTATTTACATACCTAATTAGGTAGTTTCGCAGAGGAAAGAATGCCTAATATAATATTTTATAGTTTTCTCTTTGAAATGTAACAAACAACGAGTCCGTTTATTTTATTTTGATTGTCACGACAATAACTTGACCTTTGACACTTTTGCATCTTCCCTATTGCTAGGGGTACCTGGTCCTATGGACCTACTTATTTATACAAGACTTACAAAGTACTTACTCCATCGATCACTCTCCCAGAAATGCGATGCCTCTCCGGGCATTGCATCAGGGCATCAAGGACACGTGGCAGCCGAGTTTAACCCATACATTCGCAGCCAACCCCACACTCACACTCCTACACAGCAAGTGCGTAGATAGGTAATCAAGAATCAATATCCGGTATCCTAGACGCATGTCAGTCTGAGCTGGTAGCAGGGTTCCGGGATGCGACCCGCGGGGGTATTACGTACGGTTTGCGATTTGAAGCAAGAGCCATGCATGAGCCAACGCGACTCGACACTTTCACGAGAAAACTGCGTGGAGACTACCGAAAACCGATTCTTATCCTAAGTTTTTCGCAAGTAAAAATATTATGTGGCTTGGCCATTTCGCTACCGTCATATAGGCGGGCGCACCTAAGGTGAAAAATGTATTCACTATTAATTACTTTTCTGTTAGTACACACGACAGCACGCCGACGCTTACACGCTAGCACTCTACTCGGTTACGTAAGGGGCGACTTTACAACAAAAGTGTACAGTCTGACGTGCTATCGTGTGTACAAGTTCTTTTGGTAACGAAACGGCTAAGCCACATATTTTGGTTTTTGTGAAGTGAGTTTGTGAAGTTAGGGCTTGTAGAGTTAGAAGCTTGGCTCTACATGAGATCTGATAGCTTTTTAACAGTGCGGTTTATGGCCCCGGCTTGGCTACATTTTATTAATAAATTCTTTATTGCACAAAATTAAATACAATAATGGTGTACAAAGGCGTACTTAATGCTTGATAGCATTTTCTACCAGTCAACCTTTGGTGTTGTAGAAAGAATATGAGTATGGTAGGGCGCAATAAAATTACATAAACTATTTATAATAAGTTAACTACTTATTGATAGAGAGGGGGGGGGGGGGGGGGGGATAACATTACTTACATATTTAAAAAAATATATATTTATATAAATATAGCTGCAGAATGTTTGCATGTAAGTTAGATGGAACATTCAGAAAAATAGCTAGTAATTTAAATGCAAACCTACATAATAACATTTGGGGCGTCATATGACTACAAGCGAAAAGAGGTAAGTAGTGAGTCCGCTACTGAAGCTCGAAAGACGGAAGCTCTAATAACGGAAGCTCGCGGAGCTTTGCGGATATATGTTGTCGACTCTAAATCATTATTTTTTTATGTATTATCATTCAGGTAAGGTTTCGTTCGAGTCTACCGTACCCCTGAACGAAATTATTAATATAGACAAGGTGTTACAAAAGTACCTAACTTTTTTTACAGGGTAATAGCACCCGGTGATAGGGATCACAACCTAAATTTTATTTTGCTCTATGACATTCCGTTAATTTTTAAATTAATAAAATGTGAACTATTGTTTTCATTGACTTTCACAATGTTTTAACAACTCAAAGCTATGTAAATGCACCTACACGCACAAAAATATTTTTAAATTGAAGCTAATAACAAAAAGAAAAAAGTTAAGAATAAATTTTCAATTTTGAGGTTATAAAATAAAATAAAATAAAATCTACTTTTTTTTACAGATTTGACATGCTGTTGACCAGTAGGTTACACCCTGTAAAAAGAGTTAAGTACTTTTGTAACACCTTGTATATACAGGGTGTTAAAAGACCGCCAACAGACCCGAAAGCCACGCATACTAGTCACCAAAACTAAGTACTTTTTCGATAAATTATTGCTGGGAAATAATTTTGGTTTTTTAGGTTATAATTTTGACTAATATTTAATCACGCAATGGACGTGTAATGTCAGAAGTCATATTGCGCAAGCGTAGGTATAAGTTTATGTTACTTAAGGTGAAATACGTCTCACAACTAGCGCCGCCAATGGAAAAAAAAACATATCTTTTTTTTGGATGCGTTTTTAGCAAAAAACGCTCCTGCGATTCCTCAACACGAGGCTTAACTATTTTTAGGACCTAAGGTTTGGATTCCAGATCCTAGAACTTAAGAATGTAATCGATTCTCGCCAAAAGTGGCCACTTTTGGCGAGAATCGATTGCGTTCGTAGGAAATCCAATCCTGGAATCCAAACCTTAGGTCCTAAAAATAGTTAAGCCTCGCGTTGAGGAATCGCAGGAGCGTTTTTTGCTAAAAACGCATCCAAAAAAAAGATATGATTTTTTTTCCATTGGCGGCGCTAGTTGTGAGACGTACGTCGTCTTAAGCTTGAAGTGCCGATGATAAATTACTGAAACTAAAAATTACTGTTGTCGTGACCTACTACACAGTGGACTGTCAGTTAGAATAGTTAGCCACTAGTGGGAACTTTCAAGGACTTTTTTAAGCTACTAATGTGTTTTTATACTTGTTGTTATAAGATTTATCAATTACTACTATTAGTCACTAGTTCTCCTAATTATCAAATAAATAAATAAACTGGCACACACTAAAGCACGTAGATGCTTACACGCTAGCACTCTACTCGGTTACGTTACTGGCGACTTTACAACAAAACTGTAGATACAGTCTGACGTGCTTTCCTGTGTAGGTACATAGCAATTATTGTGTTTCTATTCATACCTAATCTGGCTACTAATAACCTCGTTTTACCCGATACCTAGCTAGGCATTTATTGTAAAATGTAAATCTTGAAATCTTGCGCAATAACGTCGAGGGCTGAGCGAGGGGCTCTGCCCCTCTACCCTTGACGCACTTTTCCAATACAGCCGCAATATGGCGCAATTTACAAAATTTTATATTTTACAAATTAAGGTGCATTTTGTGTTTTTATTGAATAGAACAGCCTTACCTTTGAATAAACATTACAAAGTATTTAAGATCAAAGCATTACTATGCGAATTCAAAGAGAAATATATTTTTAAACTTTTTCATTTTGATCGCAATAGCGTCAAGGGTAGAGGGGCTGGCTGGCAAGTCCGCACTGTGTCGTTTGGTTTGTTGCGCCCGCGCACGCGCCGACGGACGCTGCGCACATGGCCCTGCGCGTCATAAATTAGATTT
Organism: Zelleria hepariella; assembly: GCA_949319315.1. Lineage (NCBI taxonomy): Eukaryota > Metazoa > Arthropoda > Insecta > Lepidoptera > Yponomeutidae > Zelleria > Zelleria hepariella. The sequence continues at coordinate 22,272,243 of OX439379.1, forward strand.
ACAGCGCAGCACGCAGCACGCCCCGGTTTGTAGACTCACGCCTTGAGCAAAGAGTGAGGCTTGGGCAGACGCAGAACGCACTCTTGACGCTACCTCTTTAAGCATTACTTATTTAAAATTTCATGAATATGTCCGTGAATGTGTCTATGTCCGTCTCAAGGTCTAAGTAGCGAAACCATAAAAATCCATAAAAAGTTTTTGGAAAAAGTTAGCCTAGGCACTTGCCTTGCCTGGAGTGGCCACTCTGTGGTTCTTTCAGTTCTGGGACTCGCGGAGGCAGGAAAACCCGAATGAATTAATGACGAATCGGGTGCTGGCTTCTGGATCGCTGCATAGATAAAATATAGCTATGATCTTTTCTTACAACACAATCATACCATTACCCTGTGAAACAATAAAAATAAAAAATATAAGAGACAAATCCCAGCCCATCTACCCTTGACGCTATTGCGATCCAATTGAAAAAGTTTAAAAAATAATTTCTCTTTGAATTCGCATAGTAAGGCTTTGATTTTAAATATTTTGTAATGTTTATTCAAAGGTAACGCGGTTTTATTCAATAAAAACACAAAATGCGTCTTAATTTGTAAAATATTAAATTTTGTAAATTGCGCCATATTGCGGCCGCATTGGAAACATGCGTCAAGGGTAGAGGGGCAGGTATATATTTTAAATATTGTTCACATAAAGTGGGCACATACTTAGAGGTAGAAGTTTTAGAACCTGCTTAAGACGCCGTACGTCTCACTACTAGCGCCGCCAATGGAAAAAAATCATATCTTTTTTTTGGATGCGTTTTTAGCAAAAAAACGCTCCTGCGATTTCTCAACGCGATGCTTAACTATTTTTGGGACCTAAGGTTTGGATTCCAGGATTGGATTTCCTAGTGGCCACTTTTGGCGAGAATCGATTGCATTCTTAAGGTCTAGGATCTGGAATCCAAACCTTAGGTCCTAAAAATAGTTAAGCCTCGCGTTGAGAAATCGCAGGAGCGTTTTTTGCTAAAAACGCATCCAAAAAAAAGATATAATTTTTTTTTCATTGGCGGCGCTAGTTGTGAGACGTATTTCATCTTAAAACCCAAATGAAATGAAGTGTTTTTACTTTTTTAAAGGGTGGTTTTTGGTTTTATTTTTCGACAATAATTAAATTAAATAATTTAATTTATTTTCTGTATTTTTTTACTGAGCTAACATATTTTTTATGCGCCATGACCCGGTTTTCCGGTGAATCTACGCAATGCGGAAATAGGAAAGCCGCATCAACAGTAGGAGCACAGAAAGAAAATGAAGCAACGCGCGGCGCAGTGACCTATTTATTTAAAAAAAGAGTTATGTAAAAATACCTAAATACCTTCTTAGGTAATTTTGAATGTAAGGTTGACGCGTTTTTAGTGTGTATTTTGCTACTCACTTTCAGAAGTTAGGATTTAGTGGTAGTCGGTTAACCGGTTTTGGAAACACGTGGCAACTAACCAACTGGAAACCGGTTGAGTCACCAGGGACGCATGAGGTGTTAAAACAATGAGCTGATTATCCAACAGGCATTTGGCACCATCACACAAAGTATACCTACGTCATTAGACAAACACTTAAAAAAAGGTTTATCCGTAAAAGTATTTATTTATATCCTGTCTTTATGTAATCTAATTATTGTTATATTTCTACTGCTCTACTGCTACCTTCTTTATTTTTAATTATTTAGTCCTTACAAAGGTGGACTGAAAGAGATCGCTTTTAGCGTTAAGACCGCCATCTGTACTTTTAGGTTAAGAAAATTATTGTAAATAAGTAATTAATTTCTGGCGTACAATAAAGTGTTCTCTATTTATTTAAAAGCCTCTTACGGTAAGCAATTCATAATTAATAATATTTTAGTTGAGATCACAATACAAGGTGTTACAAAAGTACCTAACTCTGTTTACAGGGTGTAACCTACTGGTCAACAGGATGTCAAATCTGTAAAAAAAAGTTGAATAAAACAATTTTTATTTTATAACCTCAAAATTTAAAAATTTACATATTTTTTTTGTTTTTGTTATTAGCTCAAATTTAAAAATATTATTGTGCGTGTAGGTGCATTTACATAGCTTTCAGATGTTAAAACATTGTGAAAGTAAATGAAAACAATATTTAACAAATACGTTTCTCCCGCCACATCGTTCACATTTTATTAATTTACGGAAAGTGATAGAGCAAAAAAAAAATTTAGGTTGTGATCCCTATCACCGGGTGCTATTACCCTGTAAAAAGAGTTAGGTACTTTTGTAACACCTTGTATATGAAGGGCCAAATTCTAAAAGTCCTCATGTCCATTTTTTTTATCGTAAAATGCAGTTTTACATATTTTGTAAAACTGCATGAAATGATGAAAACTAAGAACGTTTTCCTGTACCCTACCTATGACGGTTAAGGTACCTGCCCTTATTGCCCCGTCTCAGAAATCCACCCTGTATATTTTTCTATGAAATGACGTTGTTAACCCGTTGTTACGCGTGCCGAGACTGCGAATGTATCGGTCGGAGTATCAGGCGCCCAGATACTACTAGGAGCTTCAAGACTTGACGAGTAGACTAGACCTAGCTATGCAGTTTTAGGGAGCTTTCTCATTGGCAGGTGTTGTCAGTAAGGATTACGGATGCTAACGAGGAGAGAATTTACTAACTGTTATGTACATAACTTTATCTACACTCATGTCGTAAGATTCAAATTATGATCTTAAAAGTTGATGATCTTAAACACATAAGACTGAGTATTATTTCACAGACAACTGTAATAATTAAAAAAAAATTACGATACAAGTTTTGTATGAGAATGTCCGCCGACCTGTATCGTAAAATAACTTTTTTTGTTATTACGATACACTTCCGGTTTAAATTCTCCTTGCTGATATACTTCCGGTTTAAATTCTCCTTGCAGTAAACTATTCTGTGAATCAAGCACTGCCTGTACGTAAGTAGTACTTCTTTGCTTCTAATACGAAATTGAACAAATAAAAAAAAAGCGACCGCTTTCTTTTTTTTTGTGACATTTGTGTTTACTTTGGATTTCTTTTGCCGCCATTAGTAGTTTACGTTTTTTCTGTGCGGTTCCGTGACAATTAAACTAAAAAAAGTTGAAAATAATAAATGAGTGAAGATAAAGTAGGTAGTGTATGCAACTGCATACAGGGTGGCCCAAACATAGACGTCAAGCGAGAAAATCTAGATAGCTGACACCGAGGGCTATCCGAATCACCCCCATGTATGTTCAGCCATTTTTTGTCGTTTAGAAGCTATGAGGCTTTTAAAGTGAATTTCTAATGCAGATCCTACTGACAAATGATTTTAAGCCGATCCGCAATGTTTTTTGTCTGAATCAAACAAAATAAATGAAAATCGATTGAAATAAAATTTCTTCAAACTCCAGTTTTTCGACTTTGATCGCAAATTACTTGAATAAAAGTCCTATAAAGTGACAGATTTTTTGTATTATTCTGAAGAATGAGGCTTTGGGAAAGTTTTTGAAATAAATAAAAAGTCCTTCAGACCTCTACTTATTTTTTCCCCATACTAACTATTTCAGTGATGTTTTCTTGAAAACAACATTTTTGGACTTTGGATCAAAATTCCGGTATCTTCTAAAAGTCCACAGCTGATCATTATTTTTTTGGTAATAGATAATTTATCTGAGACTCTAAAGAAAAAAAATATCTCTGAAAAGTCGAAAGAAAAAAAAGTTAAAAAGAAAATAAAATCCAATGGTAGGTTTTTTTTTTTCAAAAAACCTTAAAAGCCTCATAACTTCTTAACGACAAAAAATGGCTGAACATACATGGGGGTGATTCGGGTAGCCCTCTATGTTTGACGTCTATGTTTGGGCCACCCTGTATAAGACGATATTAGAATACTCGTGTGATACTATGCATTATTATACTCGCCTCGTATGATAAACCCACACTCGTATTCTAAGAATCTCTCTTATATGACAGTTGCATAAACTACTATTTTGCAATTGGTCCCAATTTCATAAAATTGTAGGTAATTCTTAATTTATCTTTAAGGGTAGACGATAGCAAGGTGGCGGGAAATTCAAAATTTTCACAGACTTTTACATTTTGTAGCTAAACTGAACAATTTATGTTCAGCGATTTTTCGTTCGCGAGAATAAAACCGTATTCTTTTCATTATTGTAAACAACAGAACAACAATAATTCAGCCGATTATGTGTTCTGGTCTACGAAGCAGTGGTAGTGCCCAAAAAACTTGTCGTAGACCAGAACACATAATCGGCTGAATTATTGTTGTTCTGTTGTTTACAATAATGAAAAGAATACGGTTTTATTCTCGCGAACGAAAAATCGCTGAACAAAAATTGTTAGTTTAGCTACAAAATGTAAAAGTCTGTGAAAATTTTGAATTTCCCGCCACCTTGCTATCGTCTACCCTTAATGACCATTTGGCAGCCGGTTAGCTGATAACCTGTATCTAGAGTCTAGATATCGACGATGTAGTACCGAATACTCCTATCTTATTTTTTTCGATTGTTTTTTCATTGATCCAATTGTTATCCAAATCCGTCTATTATTTTACTATTTTAATTTCAATTTAGGTCATATTTAAAATTTATTTCAATAATTTCTAATGCGATTATATTAACATTCCTGAGGGGCATGTGGTGTAGTCACAGGCTGTAGTGTAAACTCACTGTAAACTGTCACTTTCAGCACGCGTGCGTGTTTTAGTGACTTACACGACTGCATTCGTGTCAGCATCAGGCTGCACTTTACACAGACACGGACTGTGTGTGTATGGGTTGGTGGAAGTACCCTTCCTTGTGGATATGGTACTCGTAGAAGGCCTATTTCAAAATGACTAATGTTTAAAAAACATTTAACTTTACTGTCAAAATGCCTACGCTTAGAATACCTTTAAAAGCCCGGATGACTCTTTTCGGTGTTCTTCTCACATTTCCTCAATGCCCAGGGGCCTTAGCCTGTAACACAATGGCGTATCAATGGCGTCCCAGATAGAAGGGATTTTTTCGTTGCTCTCCTACAACCAGCGAACTAATCCTCATAAATATTATTTGCTGTACTACAAAAACATTAAAAGGACCGACACTGGACCGACAGCATTATTAAATCGTAATTAAAACCGTCAACCGGGTGCCCATTTTGGCACCTTTATGCTACAGGCTAAGGTCCCAGGACTCCGATCGATCATGCGGATGAATATTTTTGACGCTTCAAGATTTTTGCATTTTAGGGTAGGTACTTAGTTATATATGGACAAGATGTCCGGTGGGGAATGTAGGTTTTTAAAATAAAATAGAATAAAACAAAAACTATTGAACTTAGTATTTTCTTTTACTACTTAATAAAAATAAGACAACTGCGGATTTTAATGCTTGAAACAAACATCATCGTCTAAATGCTTAGAATTTTGTCTCACATACAATGGCCTGAATCTCACGGCGAATATTTTTCTTTAGAGATCGCGCTGTACACGGATTATTGGCGTAAACTTTACTCTTCGAATATCCCCACAGGTAAAAAACTCATTGGGGTCAAATTCGGAGACCTTGGTGTGATTTTTTTTCGGGAAATTTTCACGAAGCATTCTGATGGTAGTCCTGGCGGTATGCTGTGTAGCCCCATCTTGCTAAAACCACATTTTAGGTGATTAAGATGGATGGGCTTGCAGACTTAGTTAATAAATTGAATCATTTGAGAATAATTTAATAATTGTCACAAACATTGGAATTTTCAACAAAATACGGGCGTTTTCAACTAATCAAAAAATCTTCAGGAGTCCTCCTTGTTCTACCGGGTCCTGGCGGTGGGTTATTAATTATTGAAAAAGTTTATCCATCATCCAGTCACTATTTCCGATTTTTCCATTTCCTAATATAGACCTTGCACTATAAACGCATTGCACAGCTCATTCAAATGTCTGCTACCCTGGTACCGCTCAGTGCACTTTTAGCACTAAGTTTGGCATCAGCTCGTGACTACAAACTATTCTGAGTATTTGCGCCCCCTCTCTGTCTTTAAAATGCAGGTCTCCCTCTATTGTACTGGAATATGCTGCGTACGCCCCCAATCACCCCCTACCCCTTTCAACTGGGGGTGGTAACGCTACTTTGATTGATAAGTAAACAAAACCACTTCTAGAGCTCATGTAGTCTTTTCCTAGCACCACCTGACACTCCCCACATCTAGGGCTCAAATGCTATTTATAGCTCATGCGGTCCAGTCCGGCTACAACGCAATTGAGAGTATTGATCCAAAACTGACAGGCCTGCAGGACTAGGTTAGCATAGATTGAAACGATGCAGGTGCCTGCGCATTGCAACCAGCTCTATACGGGTAGGAACCTTATCTATCAAGATCGTATTCTTGAGCATTTCTTACTTTTCTGGAGCTGGCGGATTGGGCGCAGACCTCGGGCCTTTACGCCGAGTTTTGGCCAGGCCAAAATTAAGTTAAATGATACTTTTTACCATATCAATGCATTTATTCATTCAAATGCGGTTGTACCTAGCCTAGTAGGTAAAAAACCCGTGGTAGCCTAGTGGGTACCTAGAAGAAGGACTTCCGAAAGCATTCTGCGGACGAGTTTCAGAGGCTGAGTCTCATCACGAATATTATCGTCAATCCGCAGTGGTACACGTTCACTAAGAGAAGACCATTGCACAGCTAGTGGGACATGTAAACTTGTTATTTACAGGATATTTTTTTTTTATTTAATTAACTTATTATAATTATAAATTAGTTTATTAATTAATTAATCAATTAATTTGTTGGTTCGTTCGTTCGTTTATTTTGTTTATTTTTTTACTTATTTATTTATTTATCAAGTTGTATTTATTTTTTACTTATATTACTATGGGGTTATTTATATTTACAAAGGATTTATAAGTAGCAAGATTGAAACCACACCCTGTATGAAATTACAATAATTACATTACAATAGGTAGGTACCTAAGAACGTACCGTACGTACATACCTTAGCGAAACCAAGAAGCATGCACAATGCACAAAACAATAGTACTATTTACCTGCGTCTTATGTGCGAGTTTACAGCAAACAGGTGAATGCAGCCTAGCGTCCTGTATTGTGCTAGCCACCTAGCGCCCAAAGGCATTTAATAAAAAAAATCCTTCTACAAGTTAGTGGTAGCCGCCCAGCGCTCAGTTCGATTTCATCCGCCAGACGCCCGGGTGCCTTTTAAAAAGCCCTCATTTTCAATTGCCCATAAAGTATCAAATTTCGTGTGGAATGATAGATATTGCTTTTCGAACGTTTCCGGCAATGTCTGTATGGTCGATGGACAGTCAGTGGTGCATACAGAATCAAATTTCATCTGTCATTTTTGACGAAACGAGACTGAAGGTGAAGGCATGCCGTGAACATGAATATTTATTCATAGTTTTTCTTTGCCATCAAACAACCAAACAATATAGCAAAGGCTATATATTGTTTGATTTTTTATTGTTGAAAGTGGTACCGATGAAGTATATTTTCATAAAAAGTTTAGATTTTCGACCAAATTCCAATAGTTTTTTTTATACAGGGTGTTAAAAGACCGCCAACAAAGCGGGAAACCACGTATTGTCCTCATCATAATAAACATTTTTGCTCAAGGAACTATGCCTGGGAAATCAACGGTTTCCGAGATAATGAGGTTCAAAATCCGACTTTTCAAAACTTTTTTTTTTGCAGAAATGTATTCAGTTTCTAGTTCTTAACATATCTTTTCAAGAAGCTATTTCAAAATTATGAATATTCCTTACAAAAAACGACGTTAAAATTGGAACCCATTGCGGGTTCTAAACTCCCATTGGGTATTCTAAACATCGGCACTCCAATTTTAAGTAACATAAACTTATAACTACGCTTGCACAATATGACTTCTGTGCATTACACGTCCATTACGTGATAAAAGATTTTTCAAAATTATAACCTAAAAACCAAAATCATTTCCCAGCAATAATTTATCGAAAAAGTACTTTGTTTTGGTGTCTAGTATGCGTGGCTTTCGGGTCTGTTGGCGGTCTTTTAACACCCGGTATAGCTTCTTAAATTAAGAAGACCTTTTGGAAGGTATCAGGGTTTCGACATTACCCTAGATTTTACAAGCCTTATGGGTTCCTACATTTGCTTAGATTTTAAAAGGCTTATGGGTCGTAAATAGTTGTAATATTATAAAATATATTATATTGCTACAAAGCATAAATAATTTGCTTATTTCTAGAAACAACGATTAGGTTACCGTTATAATATAATAAATTAAATTATCCTTGAATTAAGACTAATTCACGTATAAAAAAAATAAATTATGCGCTACGTAACATTGCTATACTTTTAAAAATCTTGCGGGCTTCTATCACAATAAGAGCTGTTTGAGCCCCTCTCGAACAAAAATTGAAAATATTGTTATCGTTACTTTATTCATTCAAGTGCTATTTACTATCACCCTAAAGGTTAGTTATTCAGCTATACATTAAATAGTATTTAATGCCAATTTTACTTTAAAAATAGACAAATATTACCATTTATTTGGTTGAAGGGCAGATAAAAAAAAGATTTCGATGAAAAAATACAAAAAATATTATTTTTTGATTTCTGTAAATGTTTACCTCATAGTTTCGTGAAAACCAACCGTTCTTCAGAACATACACTCAAATTACTTTAAAATTGTCGAAAATACAAAACTCATTTCCACTAGTGATTGCAACCCAGGTGCATTTTAAAAGGTTGTTTCATTTCGGCTTTTTTCCTAGCGTAAAACCGTCTTTACACATCCTTTATCCACCCAAAAAAATCCCACGTTTGTATGATCAGTTTTAAGTACACACGACAGCACGTCAGACTGTACATTTTTGTTGTAAACTCGTCCGTAACGTAACCGAGTAGAGTGCAAGCGTGTAAGGGTCGACGTGCTGTCGTGTGTACATTTTCGAATGTCGACATCTCAGGGCGTCTGCCATGCGAACCTTTTAAAAGTACTTTGGGCGTCTAGCACTACTTGGGCGAAAAAAACCTGGACGTTATGAGGCTAGCGTGGTCCACGACCGTTTTTTGTATGCTTCCATTTTATGCTGCCCTAGTACTTTGAACCGGTTTTTTCAGTCTGTGAACGAGCATGGTCTGTGATGCGTGCGTTCTCGGAAGGTTTGGACATATTTGGACAGTCGTCTCTAGCTGAATCCTAGGCTGACTAAGCTATAAATGGTCAGCTTGAAGGAACAGACCTTTATGGATGTTATCTACTCCATTTATACAGGCATTACAGATACCAGAGGTGCAGAGAACACTTTGTTTAGCTGAATCTAGACACATACCGTTATTTTTTATCTGAATCTATCATAAAAATCTATAATAGATCGAAGATAAATACTGGAAAAGTTTATAGAATTCATCATAGACTGTAGTTTCAGAACATCCCAGTCGCTTAGTGGAGTTACAGTAAGCAAAGCACACTCAACTTGCAACACTTTTCAAACTTAGGGTACCTAGGTAGGCTAACTGCTTGTCCTGTATGAGTTGGCTAGGCATTGCAGTATTGATTTTGTGTGCAACGGAAGAAAATATGTAGAGGATAGAAGATGGGCGGGACTAACGCCTTCATTCAACCTATGGTCTCCTGATACACTATATTTAATACGATTTCGTGGCTCTTAATCGCGAAGAGTTGCCCACTGAGTGCGATAATGCGCGTCTGAATCAATTTATCATTTATGTTTTTAGATATATTTTTTTTTGTTTTAATTTAATTCTCTAATTGCAAATTGATTTGATTTTTATTTTCTTATGACATGCAGTATTTATTTCTTATATATTACTAGCTTTGGCCCGCGACTTCTTGCGCGCAGACTTTTTTTCTCGTGAACGTTTCCGTGGCTATAATGGTTATTCTGCTAGGTAATCGGGGCGGAAAGAAATCCAACAAATAAACAATCATAAAAATCGGTCCACCCGTTCTCGAGTTATAAATGGTGTAACTAACACGACTTTGTTTTATATAATATTAAGATTAAGATTTGATTACTTCATTTTAAATACGATAGATTATTGAATAATTTAATTATTATTATTTCAATCTAAAATTTAATTTACGATTTATCAATTAGTTAATTATATTTGATTAATTATTACAATTTATAATTACCTACGAGTGTCGCATTAGGATTCACCTGTAATGACATTGTTAAATATATTTTAAAAATAAGAAAAAATAAAAAAGAGTCTATATGATAATTTACCTGATAAGAATCATTATGATAATACCTATTATCAACAACTTCGTACCTTAGACAAGTTAAGTATCTCGCTATGTTCATAAATAAGTTGCTACAGTTTGAACAAAGCAAATCAAATACAATGAGATACTTTCTAGGCCAAGTTCTTTCGATATCTCATAGATGGCGGTAAAAGAACAGACAGTGTAAAGAGTCTTTCTTTACTCATAGAATAGATATATTATTTTTTTAGAGGCAAGGATACAAACCAATCGAGCCATTAAGGTTTACACAAAAAAGTTTGCAATACGTATAAGCCACTGTATTGGCGTTGACAACCTAGTTGGACCACAGAGGGAAAAAGGTTGGACTAGCCATTGTTAACCGATTGGCAAAGTTGAGATAGCTAAGTTATTATAAGTTACAAAAAATCCAGCCAAAAGTGTTGACAAGCTACAATCAGTATCAGAAAAATTGCACCTTTTGAAATTATGACTGAAAAACTTTCATTCCTTCAAATTAAACCAAAGGGTGATTTTTTGACAGCTCATAAGTTGTAGTTCCAAATTTGTAACTATAGATGTCGCTGACGAGACGTGTTTTTTTTATGGCTGTTCGCGCTCGTTGCCTTCGTACCTTACGTCCAAACACATTTAGGTATTAGTGGTGGAGCAAAATGTAGTGTTTCCGCTTTTACCATCCACTCAATCCCTAATAATCCTAATAATCCTAATAATCCCCTCACAATAGGTTTAAAATAGGAACAAAAGTGGTTTAAAGTATTTTTCAAAAGGGCTGATTTTTTCGATGGTGAATGTAGGTATGTTTGTGCATATCCGTTTTCACGCCTTCAAAATATTACTTTTATGTTCAAAATTATTTCACAAACAATATAGCTTTTCAACAGTTTTGGCTGGATTTTAGTTACCTAGCTCCTCAACCAATCGGTTAACAATCAAATAGTTAGTCCAACATTTTTTCCCTCTGTGGTCAAACAAGGCTGTCAACGCCGATACAGTGGTCTATATTGTAAACTTTTTTGTGTAAACCTTAATGGCTCGATTAGTTCGTATCCGTGCCTCTAAAAAAATAAAATCTGCTTTTTTACCGCCATTTATGAGATATCGAAAGAACGTGGCCTAGAGAGTATCTTATTGAAAAAAAAAACAGTATTCAATAAATAAATTATATAGGTATGCACTGAAATTCAAAAGTAAAAAAGTCACGATTTAAATTAAATCAATATTAGGTACACTACCTATTACTAAGTATCTAGCTACAAATTTTTGTCCAGCTTCACTAGCTCTGATCGCACTTGGAGAAGAAGCATGGTAAAGGAACTCCAAGAATCTTATATTATGGTGCTTAAAAATAATACATTATTTTGTATTTATAATGTAGGTTCTTGGGTACTCAATAAATAATAACAATCATTAATAATAGTACCTTGAACTGGTTTAGTGCTGCAGAACTGCAGTAGATCCTCCATCTGCTGGTATCCTGATACGCGCCAGGCTCTGGAACCCCGGATGGAGCTCCTGACCTATATCGATCTGGCCCGGACGGGCTCGATGCAACACTTGCATACAACTATGCAGCTACTGGTAGATAGGAGCATCAGACTTGTCCAGACTACGTAGGTTTTGTATAATTTCGGCGGATTTCAGTTAGTATACCAATGGGGGACAGCCACATTAAAATTTTGACCTTTGTGGACCTTTAAAAGGAACATAGATTGCCATTGCAAGAAAAATATGGTTTGTGAAAATCACCCCTTTGTTCCCAGTATGTCACACCACCTTATGTTACACTGTGACATACTGGGACTTTTTTTCCCATCATGTCACACTGTAACATGCTGGGAATTTAAAAAAAACTGGAGTCCCAGTTTGTCACACTCTCACCGACCTTCTTGTCACTATAAATATTTTTCAACATTTTCAGATAATTAAATATTCTGTATATAAAATGCATAATGGTATTTTAATTAAATAAAACTAACTTAGCATGAACAACCTAAGTTCAAACAGGACTGGGGGTGGGCGCACTCTGAGTAACGTAATCTCGCTTAGCCAACTGGGAATCTATCGTCTCATACAAAACGTTCAAAACCAGGACCACAAGAACGGAACTTAGTTCATTGACTACTAGGCTTCAGAAGTCCAGAGTCTTTTCCAGTGACCGTTGTTTCATATTATTAAGCGCGTCGCCCAGGCCACCAGAAAGTACAAAGGCTGGGGTAAGTTTTCCAGGTTGTAGACTTCACCTGGTGATCTCCGTCGCAAGGTTTAAAGTGGGAAGGGACAGTAACCAGTATAGTCGTTGGGTGACAGCCTTACTAAAAGGCTAGCTCTTACATTCCATGCTATCCTGGTACAAAAACCTGTTGCTTTGCGATCCGGGCCGACCGACCCGTGCCGTAACATCCTGTAGACAGGGGTTGCATTTTTGTGTTGATTAATCCTGCGATGAAGTTCAAATGCGTGTTTTTCGAGTGGTGCAAAGTTAGCACAGGTCTTTCGAAGCTGCAAACTTGGATATACCTACGCTGCTGATAGTGGTGGTCCTAACAACATAATTAAAAAAAATCTGCTAGGCGTTAGTTTGTAATCTAAGCTATTTCTTGTGTAAGATATGACCGTCCTAACAAGCTAGGACTTCTCTGAGGAATTACCTACAAAAGTTACAGTATCGATTTTGACAAGATTTTGACTGAGTAGCCTTTACCGAGCGTTAGATATAGGAAAAAAAAAAAAAAGTGCGAATAGATTTCCAACCCAAAAACTGCTTTACAATCATCATTTTGTGGCACGAGTTTAGAGCCGCGAAACCGCAGCGAAAGCACGAAACTCGTAAAATGTATAAAACTTCAAGATCACCGTCGAGAGCCATATAAACTATTATTAGTATTACGCGCGCCAAATCCGCCTTCAATCTGTGGTTCTATCTTGCTTTACTAGGATCGAAGATGGTTTTTAAAAGCATTGGAAATTGGGCCATTTCGTCAGCGTGTTGCGCTTGCGATGAAATCTCAAGATCCGCCATCTTGGGGGCGTGACTTCGGCACGCGCTACCAAGAACGAACTGATGAATTGACAAAGGATAAACGCACTTATGTTTTTAGAATTAAGAGTTCATTTAGATCGAATAATTGGTTCTAGGTCGTTACTTCTGTAAGTAACTGTAAAATATCGTTGGGAGATCGCTTTGAAAGCATATTATTTTATCGAAACATGTACCTACTTCAGTAAATAAATATCTTGTTTTTAGCGTGTATTTTTTGAACAAGATGCTGTGCACCTGGACGGTCCAACACCACCGTCCACTAACTTCTTCTGCAAAGTGCTGTAAGACAGGGTGGGGTCGCACAAGCCGAAAATACAGTCAGCGATACGACGGCTATTCCATGGTAGCTCTTAGGGCACGCGGCAAAAGTACGTCAATGGAACAACAAAGTGTATCCTGGCGTGTCGCTGACGGCCCTTTAATTCCATATAGGTTCTACAATAAGCCCTTTATTCAAACGCCCAGTATCTAAATAGTATACCCAGCTAACCGAAAGTTAGCAGTTTATTAACGAATATAATTTGGTTTTGTGATAACAAACTACCCCCAATAAGGGTTCATTGAGGGAACAGTTTATAGAACAGAGGAAAATAATATATATTTTAAGTCAAGAAGTTAGAAAATTTTAGGAGAGTCTACGGTGGGTTTGCTACGCGTGCCTCTACGACGGAGCGTAGGCCCTCTACGCTCGTAGACGCGCTACGATAACTCAACGATATCGCTACGTCATCTCATAATATTATCATTATATGACGCGGTTTAATTATAATGTGTCTAAGCGACTGTTTACTACGGCGGTCGATTGTTTGGTTTTGGGTTCAGCAACCCGAGCAATTATAGCTCCATTCGATAATAATGATTTATTTATTTATCACTAAACGCCAAACTTACGTCACTTTGGTAAACAGGAATGTTGTTAATGAAATTTTCTTGTTTAAAAAATCAATTGGAAGCAATCTAATTGGTATCTTATGCTGTAGCAAACAAGAGTGAACTTTGCATAATGTTTACGTGACAATGTCTTGTCCGAAGCTTTGACTGTGAATTAAATGAGTATATCTTAGCGTCATCAAAATAAGGTTCAAAATTGTTTGCAAGTGTAAGTTTACACCAGAGCGTGTAAATAAATCGGGCAAGTTTAATGCAAAACTTTTGGTTTACGCTTTATGGTAAATATTTGGGGTAGGATCGTATAACGTTTTATAGATCTAGTAAAACGGTTCGCTAGGTCAAGAGCCGGCCGTCCTTGCGTTGGGTAACGGGTAAATATTATTGTCTATCGGGTTTTCCGCCGTTCTTGTTTGTGGCTTGGCTGGACGGTAGCAGACAGCACAGCGCTGCCGACTGTGACGTCCTATTGATGACATTGTTCACTGCTTCCTTTTCACATCCGCACAAGCAGCATAGGGAATCGAACACGTTACTGTTGAGTTAGATTGCTGCACTGGAACGCTGCATAAGTACTATCCGATTTAGATACCATTTGAAGCTTTAAGGAAAATGGTTTGATCGATCGGCCAGCGAACAGATCCAAACCTCTTTATGCTAAATCGATACACACCACACTTGTGCATCTAAAATTACGTGGAATACTTTATTATCAGTACTGGGCAGAGTTTGCGAATGTGGAGTTATATCTCGAGGCGGCGCGTAGTCACATGGGCGGGCGTGGGCGGGGCCTGGCGGCGCGAGCGGTCGGGCGGCGGGCGGCGGGGCGGCCGGCGGCGCGCGCGCTCACTCGAGCGAGACCCGCGCACGCGCACGCGCACCGCACGCATGAAGACCGAGGAGCAGCCCGAGGAACCGGCGCGCCGCGCGCCTGCCGCGCGCCGCCAGGAGAAGCCGCCCTACTCCTACATCGCGCTCATCGTAATGGCCATCCGCCACTCGCCCAACAAGCGCCTCACGCTCAGCGAGATCTACGCCTTCCTGCAGCAGCAGTTCCCCTTCTTTCGGAGCTCCTACCAGGGCTGGAAAAACTCTGTGCGCCACAATCTGAGCCTAAACGAGTGCTTCGTGAAGCTGCCCAAGGGGCTGGGCAGGCCGGGCAAGGGGCACTACTGGACCATCGACCCGTCGTCCGAGTTCATGTTTGAGGAGGGCTCGTTCCGGCGGCGGCCGCGTGGCTTCCGGCGCAAGTGCCAGGCGCTGAAGCCACAGTTCGGCGGCGGGGGCTACCTGTGCGGTGGCGGCGGCGCCGGGGTACTGGGCGCGCTGCCGCCGCCTCAGCCGCAGTACGAGGTGCAAGCCGGCGGCGGAGGCGGCGGGGGCCCGTCCGCGCTGGACTACGGCGCGTGTGCGTACGCGCACGGCGGCGGCGGCACAGGCGCACAGCTGGCCTATGGCGGCGAGTACTGCGCGGCGGCGGCGTACGGCGCCGCAGCGGAGCGCGAGTGGCCGCCGCTGCCGTACGCGGAGCCCTACCGGCCGCAGGCGCCGCCCTCGCCGCTGCACAACCACGACCTGCCGGACATCATTCCCAGCTATCAATACGTCGCCAATGACCACGGTAAGTGGCTTTACTTATTTTTTAGAACATACTATCCTGCTATACCTACTTTAAGAGAAAGTACATTGTTTGAATTGTGTAATGTGTGTGACAATGTCCAATGATCGTTTTGTTGCTTTGCGCCCTTGACTGCAAGCGATCGTTGCATTTTTTTTATGTTTCTTGCGTTGCGAGTCATAAGCATACACATTTTTGTTTACATGTTGGGTATAGAAGTCAGCCGTGGATGCGACGCGCAAGAGCGCTGCACGCATCCACGTCTTACTTTATTGTGCTTAGGTATTTAAATTAAGTTGTTTACATAGCTTTATGTATTGTACAATTATTTTCGCGTAAAAAGAGTTTCCGTTAAACGATGATAACGTGATGAAAGATGGTAATAACAGTTCGTCATAATCAAGAGCGATCAATGAGCAATCAACCAGAGGAATAAACAGGACATGTATTGAAGAGAAAAGAACCTATACAATTCATTCTGACTATGTTTGTTGTGTGTTTATCAACAATAAGCATATAATATATTCGGTTTTAAAATCTCGTCTTATCTTGATAGGTAATATCTATACAGGGTGGTGAGTTAAAGGACCTCTAATCGAAACGAGAGCCATGAATTTTGAACATCATTTTAAAGTCATGTACATTTTGTAATAATTGGTTGATACCTGTCCACTGCTATTATGACTTTTTTAGGGCCGCCGTTGTGTCGGTTGACGATCTCGGACACCTTGTATAGTGCCTCGTCAGGTGTCAACCGGGCTCGTCATTAAATCATTGCTGATATGAATAGCTTTTATTTATCTGCACTAGCACACTGATGTTGTTGTATTATAATATCGTAGCGCCAATCCTTATCAACATATTACTATTGACCTACAGTGTCAATGCATAATCTTACAACAGGTGGGCGACCAGTGTTTTAATTTGAATAGTTATTGCGTCTAGAAATATCACAAAGCCGCCGCCCGGTAACTTGAAACTGTGAATACACTGGCAATGTAAGGATAACTTTGGGACGATTGATTGTTACTTTGTCTATCCTATCCATTTTCGCATTTTTCATTACCTAGGTAGGTATGTACGGTCGGCCACAATCTCGGATACCCCATGGCAGCTCTTATCGCGCTGAGACCCAGGGTATGTTTTTTTTCTGATCGACATGAAAATCAGTTTAGCTATGTGTTATGTAAACTTATGTATGACCTATAGATTACAGGAAAAATAATAAAAAAAAATCCTAGGTACTCCCCCCTTACTTCCAAAATGGGGGTATCATAGGTGATACTTTGGGTTCGGATCTCACCAAAATAAGTGAAACTGAAAATATTTTTTACAGCACTGAAACGAATTAAAACAATTTTATTTGCTTTAAAACACAAAAAATATTACAATTAGAACAATACACAAATATAAGTTGATTGTAACCACGCTTTACTGGCTGCTGCGATTGAATTTTTCACAAATTGGCAGGTTTTAAGCATTTTACAGCCCCGTTGATGAGTGAAAAAAAAAAAATGTTCCAGAGGTCTGCAACTTCTGGTTGAAGTTAAAGCTACTTAAGCCTAAAGTTATATGGATTTTGGTACATGTGCTTGCGGCACAAACCATGAAAGAAGGACATCATCTGAGCCATTTCACTCATTTCAGGTTGAATTTTGCTCTAAATCTACTATTTCATCTCCTATCTCGTGTCAAAATGATTTTTTTATCATTTAAATAAACATTTAAGTTTAAAAAAAATTAATACGAAATTAAAAAATTAAGACAAAAAATATGACCCGAGTGCCCATTGTATATCACCTATGATAAAAAATAATAACTGACTCAAACATATGAAAAAATAATCAAAATGTATGCAATCTTTGCTTTTAGCAATAGTACACCATCTATATTTCTCAATTTTATCGAAAAAGTAATAAATTGTATTTCCAAATAATTATTAATAATTCCACTAATTTTGCGGTAGGGTAGTGGAAAAAAACTCTAGTTGAGAAAGAGAGTACACAATACAGTATCCGACAAATTGGGCCAGAACCTGTACTATCGGACTGTATCGGAAATTCATGAAAAAAAATTAAAGATAGCCTGAATAAAAATATTTTTATTGAGGTATCATAGGTGATACCGGGGGTCTCAGGAGGCTATAAGGGCGCCAATCGAACAAAAAGGGGTATCTGAGACTGTGGCCGACTGTACCATAGGTAAAAAAAATATATTTAACGACGACTTTCACATCAGAATCATTTGTCCCGGAAAAAAATGCTAAGATACCGCGAACACGGACCGTAGCAGTCCGGTAGTACATTAAACCTCTAAAGATAAAACATTATTTACTAAAGGAAACTTTGTTCTCTGTGTCGGTGGAAACTAAAGGAAATAACCAATTTTTTTTTCAGTTAGGCACCTACTTTTATACGCATTTTTTGTTGTGAATGAATATTTTAAAACACAAGTGCCATGCATAAAAAAAAAAAACCACTTCGGGCCTCCTAGCGTAAGTGAATATACAGGGTGGTCCAAATAAGAACGACAAAATTTTTTTTTTTGGAATCCTTTCGCCTAGGGCTATCCTTAAATACCCCAAGTGTGTTCAGCGATTTTTCGTGGTTTAGAAGTTATGATTTTTTAAATATGTTTTTACGAATTTCCTTCCGGAACGTCTAAAGATAGTCATAACTTTTTCCCAGTATTATTTTTTGCACTTCTTTCTTTTGTGGCATGATCATCTTGAATGTCTCTTCCATACGTAAAAAAAACAATTACACAACATCCATCCAAGTTACCAAAATAAAAGTCGAAAGTGGAAATTTTAGATTTGAGGTGTACGGAGCAAAAATTTCAAGTCTCTTAAAAATACAAAATTGATGTTCTCTACTTTCAAATTAGTTTCAAAATTTTTTGTTCTTTATTAACTTGCCAAATAGTTCAACAAAAGTGGTCTTTAATAGGCCATTTTGTGTTGACATTGGCTTCCAAAGGTAAACAGGTAGAAATCTCGATAGAAATTTTTGTATGGCAAAAAAAACCTATTTTTTTATTCATCTTTTTGGCCTAAAATGATAACAAAATCATCTTATTATGAGTTTATTGATAGCTTTTGATGATTTGGTTATCATTTTAGACCAAAAAGAAAAATATTAAAAAAAAATTTTTTTCTGCAAAAATGGCTGAACATAAATGGGGTATTTTAGGATAGCCCTAGGCGCGAGGTATCTAAAAAAAAATCTTGACGTCCTTATTTGGACCACCTTGTATTATATGTATATCTAGCATCAAAATTCCTTCCAATCGTAGCAGACCTGGAAAAATTTCCCTGATTCAGCGTAAGTGCTCAAACTCGTAACGGCGGCAGCAAACGGAAAACTGGTTTGTGAACGAAAATATCTGAGAGTTGCAATCAGTCAATCTTTTAACTGTCAGTCAGCAATAAGTTAATCGTTTAACTGTCAATAAATCATCAGATGTTGGTACTCTGCCTTCACCAGCATACTTTAGGACCTACTTCAGAGAACCGATATACGCGTTGGTATACAAGAGCTACAGTTACAATAATCTCCAAAGAAGTCTGTATACAGGTTGTTACAGAAATGTTTTGTCGTACTTTGGGGGGTCGATAAACTCAAAATAATTGTAAATCAAAATAAAATAATTATGCGGTTTTTTTTCCTTTTGACCTCAAAAGGAACGAGCCTGTTTGAGGTACGTAACCCTAAAAAAAATTCGTACCGGTTCACTCGTACTATAACTTATTACCGCCTGCTACCGCCCATATACCCACAATATCGTTTTCAAGGAAATTTAATTTCGCGCAAATAATAAATTAATGCCGACAGATATAACTGCAGTGTATAATTATTATGTAAAGTTTTATGAATTTGGAAAAAAAAACATTGTTTTGGTATTAAATTGAATTTGTATTAACAGCCACGGTAAATCAGTAGCTACTGCACCTTCTCTAACCAAGCTAAATTCAAGTGGCCGCATAACTTGCGTCAGCAGCACTGATAAGGACCTGAGACAAAATGCTTAGCAGACCCGGGCTCCACCTATAAAAGCCCGTTTTTTTTGCTTCCTGTTTAGCTACCGTGTGACGCATTCGAGTACCTATGTTGTGTACCTAGTTAATTAAGCGAAATAAGTTTTTGACAGATATTTCCATGTGCGTTTCTCGCGCGTAGTCTTACCTAGGCAAAATGCAGTCTTCTCACGATCTAGAAACGCTAGGATATCGCTTTATGTTCGATGGACACACTTGTGTCGCGCGCGTAAAGAACTACCTTATGAAAATAACCCTGCCGACCCTCTTTACGAATGGCGGACTGCAATAAATATCGATACATAACATACCCATCACATACGTTACTGGCAGGATAGTCGGCTCTTTATGACATGCCATGTGCGGAGCGGCTCGGTTCTGGGAAGATCCCTTATGGCCGCTATAAAATTGTGGTGAACAACGGAACATGTGCTCATGCGCTGGCCGATGACGCTCGATGCCAGGGCCCTTAGCCTGTAACACAATGGTGCCAAAATGGGCTGTCAGGTGACGACTTCAATTACGATTTGCTAACGCTGTCTGCCCTTTTAATATTTTTGTAGTACAGCAAAGAATATTTTGATTCTAATTCTAGAGGATTAGTTCTCTGGTTGTACGAGAAAAACGAGGAGAGCCCGGTTTTGTCCTTCTGCCGGGATGCCATTGACCCGCCATTGCGTTACAGGCTAAGGGCCCAGGGCATCAAATCTGTAACGCAATGGTAGGCTCCCATTTGTAGGCTTCAGTTACGATTTAAGGCTCCCCTACACAGGGCGTTTTTATCAGTTTTCAGTACATTTTGTATTAGGATGGCCATGGAGTTACACACTGCTGCGATAATAACGCATTGGCCTTCCTAATACAAAACGTACTGAAAGCAGATATCGCAATAACGCATCCGATATTATCTACAGACAAAACGCGCATGTGTGGGGGAGCTTTTATTAAATGCTGTCTTTCCTTTTAATGTTTAATTGTTCTAGTACTGTAAATAATATTATGATTCTAATTGGTTGTAGCCTGTAGGAGAAAAACGAGGAAATCCCGGTTTTGTCCTTCTACTGGGAATACTGGTATCCTATCGACACACGATTGCGTTACAGACTTGAGGTTTGGTGTTGGTTGGGCTATGGCTGTATTTCATAGTTATAAGTAGAATCTTGTCTGCAGGGCAAAGAAAGCAACGATGTACGTAGATACCTCTGCAGTATTGTGCTGGTATTTGGTATGTGTTGTGCCATTACCTGCAGCCGCGCCCAGAACGCACGCTCAGTTTTGATATGTTTACATGAGCGCCGAGCGCGTTTGTTTCACCCGTTTGATCTTTTTAAATGCAATAGGTGCGAGTATTTCGGGCGCCCGGATCTTTGACTATCGTTCTCTTTCATAAAGAAAAAAATGTTTTAAAGGCGCGTGTAGATTGGGCAAGGGACTGATCTATTCCGCTCTATAAACTCGGTGCCTAGATATCTATGTAGCTAGCTAGAAAACGCACTCGTTTCAGAACAAAGGTTGTTTAGAAAGACCGGAGAAAGGAAAAAAAAAACATTTTTTTTCCTAAGGTCTCACAAGTCCCACTCAGATAGTTACCTAACTCTCAGAAAATTTATCAGTTATACAAAAAAAGTTAGTTAAATAAATTGTAAACACCATAATGGAAAGAGTTACTTCCTATACATACTTGATCACTGAAGTCTGAAACAAGACGCCACGCCTAAGGTTTTTAAATACCAAGTCTACAGGCATCTTAAATGATTTTTCATCTCTGTTAGCGACAACCTTTATGTTATGTTTACATTGAACAATGTCGAGATTTTTAGATTGAATTAACTGTAGGTATGAGAGTTTAGTAATGTTTATTTGAAACAGGCCCGCTATACCGTTTTAGTACCTACTTACTTCAATGTAAGCTACGCAAATGGCTGATTATAGCAACTTGCATTGGGTGCTATTGCAAGAAATAACTTTTCTGTTTACGTTTTTCAGTAAGACCGCGTTTTCACGGTCTTACTGCGCTTGGACCGAGATAATGCTACTTGGATCTTTTAGGTACATCTGCCATAGGTGTAGGAGAGGCTGTAAAGGTGGTAGAGAGTGGTGGAGGCGTATGAAAGCGCGCCGCGCAGGCAGCGCTGAAATGGTAGAAATGTACACTTTTAAAGAAGAAACGTTCAATAACTACTTTAAGGGTGGTATTCTAGAACGATACTTAATCTCAGTGCAAACTAGAACGCTACTTAAACTCTGTTTAAACTCAGTTCAAACTAGAACGCGACTTGAACTCTGTTTAAACTCAGTTTAAGTAGAGTTTAGTAGTGTCGACTGTCGATAAAACAGTGCATGTTTGATTTGAATATCACTCCCTTCATATCAAAACATGCACAGTTTTATCGACAGTCTGAACTCTGTTTAAACTCAGTTTAAGTATCGTTCTAGAATACCACCCTAAAAGTATCGGTCTTTTCGAAAAGTAGTAAAACAAAAGTTGTTTGAAATCACATTTAGAAGTTGACGTGTAGGTATACAAAAAAATCCCAACAATTTTTTACTCAGTTATGGGGTATGTACATAACAACAACATCAAGTAACAAAACAATCGGAGAAAAAAACTGAAATAAAGACTATGGTGACGATGAAATAAAATACATACTTTCCCGGTTTTTCGTGAAGCTGCAAATTTGGATACTGAGTCCTTGGTTTGTGATTTTAGTGTATTGTAACTTAGTGTTAGTTAAACCATCCTTGGTTCAAAATTAAAAAAAATATATATATTTTGAACATTTTAGTAGACGCACGAGCGTACAAATACCGAGAAAACGAAGCTTAGATAAAATGCTCTACCTACTATGATCACTGGTAATGAGACGTCCGAAGACACGCGAGCTGAAAGCGGCGCCGCCGATGTGTGCGGTCCGTCCGTCAGTCAGTCATCCTGCGAGCGAGATGTCTGTAATTTGTACTGTAATGTACCCGCTACCCCAGTGGCGGATCCAGGATTTTGGTTTGGGGGGGCTTGAACCCAATGAGCGTAGGTTTTCAAGATAAGAAAGTATACAAATTTTATTTTGATAGAGGGTCTCAGATGCTTTTGGGGGGGCTTGAGCACCTTGCCCTCCCTCCCACCCCCCTCCCCTAAATCCACTACTGCGCTACCCTCCCGCCATGCGCCACGGCACAGGCATAAAGCCCCCTCTACACAAAAATCTTTTGCTGTCTCGCGTGCGCAAATACTGAGCGAAAGGGACAACTTGAAGAAAATATGCAAAATCGAGGTTTCGTATTCCCCACTTTCCTCTCTTAAATTTATTTTTATTCTCGGCATGTCCTAGCTCGTCAACAATAATTTATCAAAAAAAAGGGAGGGAATCGGGGACCACGTTAATTGTATGGAGAAAACACTACTGCGACTACGACGAAGCAAATAGGAATTCCTGTAAAAACATTTGAACTTTTAGTATTTATCTACTCCTCGGCGTCTACTCCCAAAAGTGAGAGCGTGATATTATGATATAACCTATGTAAAGCTCAAGAACATGAGTTATCACAAAAGACTGAAAACTATTCAGCGGTATTCGCGTTTATCGTCATCACACAGACTGACATAGACGGATTGTTTTGCATATTTGGATTCGGGCTCGTTATTTGTAAAAAAAATTATCCCCTCAAGCGTGGAAACATGGCGAATTTTAGTTCATTAGACAATGTCGATCTCATCGATTCTTGCACTATTTTATAATTATTTGCGCTATGACCGTATGTAGCTGGTGTTACGTTTCCTACATTTGACAGGTCGGATTCTATTGCCGTTAGTTTACAAAAAAAAACACTAATGTATGCAACGCACTGCTCGGGAAGGAGGATAAAAAAGTTTCAACCCTTTTGCAGCGCGTAAAAAAGGCACCCTTTGACCGGGATGTTTTTGGGTTGAGCACATTTGTATTTTTTGCGGTGGTTTGTTTTGATTTATTTCAAATTAGATAAGTATTGTACAAGGAAAATATAAGTATTGTTTCCCTGCAGCTTAGAAAAAATCCTCACCTCAGGTTTTTTTGCACCTTTTTGCACAATGAAGCAGCTATCCGCTTTATCCAATTCCAATATCAAAGAGTGGAACAATCCGGCGTTTGTATGTATGTATGAATGTTCGTTCGACGATAACTTGAGTTTTAGTCGGATCGTCATGAAATTTGGTAGGCAGGTAAATGAGGCAAAAATATTTTTTAATTTCGAACATGAGCCAAATCGGTCGAGGGGTTGCTGAGATATGGGGTCGCGAGTTCATAGTTCGGGGCGAACCACTTGTTATATTGTTTCATCTTTCCGAAACAGTGGGTTGGTGTCTGGCTAGTATCGATTCGCAAGATATTTAATTTGAAATAAGAAAACATTTATATACTTACCTACTTACGGAATTTCCTGAATGTGAAAAGTTCCTAGCTGAAACCGCGAACAAACAAGGTGATAGCGCAAAGAAAGTGGGCCTTATATAAGACCACAGATGATGTAAAAAAAAGGCTAGAATGAAGACTCAGAACGGCGCGTAGAAATGTGGGCAGGCACCAGGCAACCAATGAGATGGACTGACGGCTCAAAGTGTCAGGAAAAGACTGGATGAGAAAAGCCCAAGACCGAAAGGAATGGAGTGCAATGGAATAGATATACACTCAGCATTGAGAGGCTGAAGAAGAAGAAGATAAAGTTCCTAGGTGATACAATATTCAGACAATGCCCACTTGGATCGGTGCGCACGCGTCTCACTCGTCGATCGAGATCGAGTGCTCAGCAGCCATTTACATCGCCTAGTGATATATCGCCTCTTTAGGGAACGATGACAGCACTCATCGTACGGTAGGTAAATAGGTACTTACTCGTAAGATTCTGATTCCATATAGTAAAGCTGTAAAAAAACGTATCCTCATTGGGTGCTTTAATCCTAATTAATTTCATACTTTGTAAAATCATTACGTAATATAGGAATGCCCTTAATTTTGCAGAGCTAACCGCTCCAAAAATCAATCTCTGTCTAGTAATTAATTAATTTTAAAAATATTTCAACGAATGAAATATCATAATACCACAGTCACAACAACTAAATTATCGTCGGCGCGTTTAGTATTCTTTATTATTAGTATAGGTATTCTCTAAAAAAACACTCACCCGTCAACCGTCAAAACCGGTATTTGCGGGAAAATTGCTCTACCATATTGTTTTGCTATTTTATAATGGGAATATGTAATGTACTACAGAGCTTATTTTTAGAGAAAACAGGATAGGAGGTTCGGGCAAAACAGAATAAATCCGTTAATAGATATAGCCCTGGCTAGGAGGTCATTTAACCAACCACGAAGTACCTAGATAGGTACTTGCTACAGGTAGGTAGGTAAACGTATGAGGTAGTGGCCACCCCTTGCTACAAAATAAAGCACTATAGAAAGCTAGGCATGTTAATTTGGAATAGATAGAGAATACATATAGATCTCGCTTCTCACAAGGTTGTTGGCAGCTTTGTTTAAACTATCCGGCACCATCGCTCGCTGGGGCCGACAACAGACGGGCTGCAGACGTGCGCGGGCACAGCGGTCGGGCTCTTCCTCTTTTGTCGCAATTTTTGTTCTCAAAAATGTCATAGGGAATAAAAAAATACGTCACTTAACCAAAGTAAACTAAAACATAATATTAACACTTTTTCTCATTTTTCTCTAGTGTCGAAAGCGTTAAGTATACTTCGCGCTCCCAAAGCGTCGTAAACAAAACAACAACGGAAGTTCTCAAGACCAAGTTGTTGTTAAAAGTAAACAAAGACTGTGTAGTTTGTGGGTTTTGTTGGAAATTGTATTTCGGGCGAGCTCGATTTTCAAATCAAACCAAAATTAATGTAAGTACGTACCTATTAAGTTTTTTTTTTATTAGTTTAGCAGAGCTTGAAAAAAATAAACCTTCAATCAATCAATCTGAAAAACAAACAATGCAAAAGAAGGGCGAGAATATCGGGTGATGGAGGAATAGAACCGAGATGAATGTTCGGTTTCGGTCGGTTCCTAGTTTAGACAAAAATAATATGGTAATGAGCCGTAAACTGTAACTTTGTAAGCTATAAATGGGATTGTTACGTGGTTTAAATACCTAACAGCTGTTAAAAAATAATGTAGATATCAGTCAACCAACATGCGCTACGTTTTATTCTTCTAAGCTTTTCGACTTTTTATAAACTTCTTGACAAGTTTAGGAATCTCTTTTCTTTTGCTATACTTACCTTTATATTACTACATATTTGCCCGCTAATTCATCCAGAGACTACGCTAATTCATTCGGCTCTGTCAAATTTTGTTTACTGCAATACTGGAAATTTTCTTCGAGGGTAGGAAAAGATAGAAAGGGCTGTTTTTATCGAAAATGTAAAACAAACAAAATACCAATTTTGGACCTTAGATGATTGCATTGCTTGACTTGTCCACGATTGCTAGACGTCAGCGAACGAGAACAACAATAAATGCTGCTCTGTGCTCTACCTACATGGTGCAATCGAATTTGATTGCGGCGAACAACTAGCACCGCCAGTGAAAAAAAATTATATATTCTTTTTGGATGCGTTTTTTTGCTAAAAACTCTACCCTAAGGTAGAGGTACCTTAGGGTAGAGTTTTTAGCAAGGTTTGGATTCCAGATTCTACAAGACCTAAGGTTTGGATTCCAGATTCTACAAGGTGTTACAAAAGTACCTAACTCTTTTTACAGGGTGATAGGTGATAGGGATCACAACCTAAATATATTTTTCATCTCCCATGCTCGGAAAGTACGCTGTTACTTTAAACATGCGATCGTAGAAGATCCTTTTTTAAAGCACTTTGTATTTTTGTGCGCTTCGAAATTTGAACTCGACGCCCTAATAAAAAAAAAAAAAGGAACTCCTTCAAATTTTAGCATTGCCTAGCAACGGGTTGTTGATTTTATGACACTTCAAGAAGACACGATTTGTAATCAACAACCCGTTGCTAGGCAATGCCACATACTCCTTTGTGAATAAGCAAAAAGAAGGAAACTCATTTCACTAACTAACCTCTATGTAGGCACCTACCTACCTATGTCTATTGTTTGTCACGCTTGGCTAACAAAATCATTTCCTCGCTTCTGTGAGATGAAAAGTTTTGTGTTTCGCACGAATGCAATATTATTTGCGTCTCGTGCTTCTGAATACCTCGCTACGCTCAGGTTTCTTTTTTTGAACCACTCGCTACGCTCGTGGCTCAATTTTAGAAACCTTCGCTAGCTCGGTTTTCAATACAAGCACTCGCCGCAAACAATAATTTTGCATTCTTGCATAACAAATAACTATTTTTGCTCTATGACGTTCCGTTAATTTTTAAATTAATAAAATGTGAACGATGTGGCAGGAGAAAAGTATTTTTTAAATATTGTTTTCATTGACTTTCACAATTTTTTAACAACTCAAAGCTATGTAAATTTACCTACACGCACAAACACATTTTTAAATTTGAGCTATTAACAAAAACAAAAGGGTTATGATTTTTTTTCAATTTTGAGGTTATAAAATAAAAATTGTGTTTTTCAACTTTTTTTACAGATTTGACATCCTGTTGACCAATAGGAACTGTAAAAAGAGTTAGGTACTTTTGTAACACCTTGTAGAAAAGAAGATATGTTTTTTTTCATTGGTTGCGCTAGTTTTGCGTCCTATTGTGCCTTAAGGGTCCGTATAAGGCTAACTAGCGCCACCAATGTTGAAAAAATCATATCTCGCTTCAGAAGAAGTTTCTGACAAAATCCTAAGATGAGCTCATGCGCCATGCTTTTCTAGATTTTTAAGTGTGGGTACCCAACTCAATTTCTAGTCTTAAGCTAAAAAATTTTCGATAACCGCCAAAAACGGCCGTTTTTGGCGGTTATCGAAAATTTTTTAGCTTAAAAGTAAATTTCGAAGAGGGTATCTACACTTAAAAATCTAGAAAAGCATGGCGCATAGGCTCATCTTAGGATTTTTCCAGAAACTTCTTCTAAAGGAAGATATGATTTTTTCAACATTGGTGGCGCTAGTTAGCCTTATACGGGGCCTTAAGCACTTAAGTATCGTTCTGTCTCAGCAGATTTCTCACAAAAGAACGTGACAGAACTATACTTAAGTATTGACTTAGTGAATTTCTCAATTCAGAAACCGGGCCTATTTTAGTGTCTACTGATTACTACAAACAACTTGTACCTACTTGTGGCAAAAAATGTAGCGAAAAAAATTTCAGTACTGCAATATTTTTTTCGCTCAACTTGTATATGAGGGAGCCGTCTTTGTCCATTTAGGTGGAAATCTCTGTGGTTCACTGTCCAGTTGAAACCCCTCCTAAACGGCTCCTTCTAATTGTTTCAGGTGGCGCGTCGATGTTCGCCGGCATGCGCGGCGTGCACCAGCAGATGCTCAGCAGCGGAGCCCTAGGGGGCTCCGGTGTGGGCCTGGCGGGCTTCGGGCTCCACTCTCCGCTGCCAGCGCTCCCGCCCGACCGCAAAGGCTACGCCACGCCGCCGCCGACATCCACGCCAAACGAGTGGCGGTATTAGACTTAGGTTTAACACAAGAGCTATAGTTAGTTCGCAACCCTATAGTTTTCCGGCCAAGCGAGCACGGGCACGGACACGGCAAACGCTTAGGGTCCTAAGCGTCTTCCTACTGTGGCCTACGCATCCAAAATGCTTCTATCACAATATTGGTTAAGATGACAGCTCCTAAGTACTACACGGTAGCTCTACACGGCTAGGGTAGGTAAACGGTTGAGTTGCTTAGTAGTTGAAAATTGCTCTATCAGTTCTGAGAACTCATACTCAACCAGTTAACCGACTTAAAAAAGGAGAAACCTACAAAATTCGACCCGTATTTTTTATGTTTGTCACCTCAGAACTTTTTCCACTGGAACCGATTTAGATGATTCTTTTTTTGTTTGAAAGGGTATACCTACTTCACGTGTAGTCCCATAAATATGTTTATGATCTGATAAAGAACTTCGGAGATGGAGAACGAAACTCCTCAACGGACTGCAGAAGATTGCTCGGAATCAGTGCAATAGCTTACAGTGCAGGTACCTTTTCACAATTTTATTCCGTTTTTTTTTTATTTCGTACCTTCTACATAGACTCCAACTCGAGTAGAGTACCAACTCTACTCTTCAACTTTACATTGTTATAGTATAGCTAGTTAGTGGCATTGACGAGTACCGACATTTTGTAAAGATCTGTTAGATTGTGAGAGTCCTACGCTCATTATTCCATGTTGTGGCACATTAACCGAGCTGTACACATATTACATAGATAAGTAGGTGATTGGTGGATATAGAGTATACAAGCTCTTGAACTCTTTGTTGTCCTGATATCAGCCCACACCGATCCGGGGGTGGTAGGGTAGATATTGGGGTGTTGCACTTGCCAAGTTGCCAGTTTGCCACCCACTTGCAATTTATTGATTTCTGTCATAGAGGCCCGGTAGTTATTCTAGGATATCTACCTTTTTGTTCGATACTCGCTCTTCTGCCGCACGCCACAGGAGTTGGTTGAGTATACTTAAGGATGGCACTGGTGGTACCTTCGGGATGTTGCTGTGTACCGTTGTATGATTGGTTCCCTTGGACCAGAGGTCAGCCAGTAGTATGGTTTTCACTGGTCGGTGCACCAGTATTGAACAATGAATAAAACTGCTGCTTCAGTTTCATGCCATCCTAGTGATTCCGTTGATCGACGTGAGGATTTTGCGATGAATGTACCGGAGCCGTTGAATGCGATCTGAAAATTATCGTAATACGTAGCTGCAGAACAAATGCCTTTTTACACTTTTTAGAGGGACATACCAATGACAATGGACAATGGAATGTACCAAACCAACCATATCTACCAAACCAATAATTGGAACTTTGCTAATCATGTCAGTAGGTAGCGTTATGATACCTACTTTTTTGATGTAGGTAGGTAGGTACCTACTATTATATTATATGTTCCTAGTTTAAATAATTGTACTGTATGTATGTACCTATCTTAGTTACGATAAAAATAGAATTCTTTAAACAAGGTGTTACACAAAAGGTCCTTTGGTTAAAAGATTTTGGTTTCACGGCATTTTTTTTTAAATTATTATTCTATACAACAAAACAACAATTAATTTAGCTGATTATGAGATTTGCTCGAACTTCTACAGGGTGCACTCTAATTCGATAGCGGAACTTTAAGTAGGCTGTCTACTGATCAATACAAACAACTTGTACTAGGTGGCGAAAAAAATTTTTGTTTGTATTGATCAGTAGACAGCCTACTTAAAGTTCCGCTATCGACTTAGAGTGCACCCTGTAGTTTTTTGGGCAGTAGCTACCACTGGTTTGTCGACCAGAAAAACCAGAAAAAAGTCGTAAAACAAAAATCTCTGTACAAAAATCAAAATTTAGGTCTACCTAGTTTAGCTACAAAATTAAAAAAACTGAAAATTTTTGACTATCCCGCCGCGCTACTTTTATTTGTTTACCTACATTTTCTGTTTGTTTCCAACAATCTTGAACTAAATGATGATTTTAAAATTAAACATGCAAAATTATTTTAAATTGCAAACTTATTAGTTTGATTTCACTTTTAGTTTAAGCTATCCCTAAATTTTTTACAACAACGATCTATTAGGAAGTTATGTTCTAAACCTTAGGTACACTACACATGCGTGGCGCGTGCTCTCAATGCTCTCATTCACTTACGTTACGGGCAACTTTGCAACGAAAGTGTGTGCTGTCGTGTGTACCTACCTACCTATTAAGAATATTGATAAAGATCATGTTTATAATATCTTTAATTTATACAGACTCCTAGCTTGATTCATTTCTAAAAAAAAGTGGATTGAAAAAGAATCTCACGTGTGTGTCGCCACCACATAACCAAGTGCGATTTTTACTCGACGTGAGAGTTAGTTTTAAGAGAGGCTACTCTTAAGTGACCAAAGATTATAAAATGGTCATGCCTATAGATAGTGACATCAGGAAGTATATTACCATTTTAACCGATATTTGACCAAACGCCCAAACGCATATAATACATATTTAAATCAAAGTGACATACTTTCTGGTGTCACTGTCTATACTACTTAGGTATGTAATTTTATTAGTGTTTAATTTTAACGATTGCTTATCTAGCAAAGCTATTACCTATATTATAAGTACTTAATTAATAAGATAATAATACGCCTTTTCAGGGCTTCCTTTTGTATAATAAAATATGTTTAAAGAAAACACTGCTCTTTTTTGCCCGCCGTTATTTTAACTATTCCACACTACATCCACTTATGGGCTTATGGGTGGCTGTCATCGGGTTACACTCAAGTTCTATTCGCAGTTCAAATAAATATAGACCCAATTACGCTGAGCACAGATATCAAGATACCAAAGCGTTTAAAAATAATTCTTAAGCACTCGTGTTAGGAAAAATAGTTCAAATGCCCTTTCAGATAAGGGTTAGCTGAGTTCAGGGATTGGGTTAGTGTCAAGCCCAGTGGCACATGATGACAGGTCGAGTGGCTACCTACCTACCGGTATGGCATGCGTCATCGCCACACCTTTAAAGCTAGTCAAGTGCTTGTGTTTTTTGTTTTTTATGCGATACCGGGCAACACACGCGACTTGCTTGAGCTAAATAGTTGTGATAAAATTTTAATGTACAAAATATACTTAGGTATCACCCGCGGCTTAGTTGGCTCCGCACGTATTGCCCTTGTCTTTCCTGTGCTTCGATCAAGGATAAAACTAGATACAACATAGAACTCTGAAATGTGTCTGGAAAAATAGATGTCCAAACTGCCTTTGGGAGCTTATTTGCTCGTAGTCTATACAATTAAAGTAAAACTGTACACTAATGCAATAAAGTTGACATTCGAATATTAGACGTATAGTCGAAATAATGTTTCGTATTGTTCTATTGCTGATATCATTTGTTTCTGTGGGGATAAGTTTTTATTGTGATTTTATACGTAATGCGGATTCTATGGGATTTAGTTCGGTGTTCCTGTGGGCTAGGCCAACTAAGCTGTCAGGATGGTATAGGTGCTGGGCAAGCCTGCTCCATCTAAAAAAATAGAAGTTAAAAACTAAAACCCGACTACTAAAAGGCTTAAAACAAGACCTGCTTATCCTTAAAATAGACTCATAGATAATTAATCGTAGTCGGAGGCCATCGGTTTATCAAATGCGAATGTGGTGTCCTCCGACTACGATTAATTATCTATGAGTCTATTTTAAGGATAAGCAGGTCTTGTTTTAAGCCTTTTAGTAGTCGGGTTTTAGTTTTTAACTTCTATTTTTTTTTTGAGCTTTTTAGTTAGTTTTTTTGGATGATCACCTAAAATAGAACCAAGAAGGGCAAAAAAAAACACATTTTGGAATATTTTGTTCTATTTGTTATGTTGACGCTACATGTGTTATACATTTTTGAAAAGGTCTTTTAAAGCCCTTTCATTTGATACCCATGACGATGGTATCCGATAATTTTTATTTTTAGGTCCACCACTTTAGGGCGCAGCACAGCCGCCATCTTGGTTTTTTTCAAAATTAAACTATCCTATGTTACCTGGGTGATTAAGACAAATCCAACGACACCTCATTTGTTGAAATCGGCCGAGTAGTTTAGACTCTGCGAGGGAACAGATGAACACACAAACATACATACATACATACATACATACATACATACATACATACATACGCTGCTAAAATCATAACCCTCCTTTTTGCTTCGCGTACTTAGTCGGGTAAAAAAGGTCCCCGGCACTGCCGAGCGCAGCGCCGAGTGGTCTCTCACTCATCTAGTGTGAATGAAGGTGGCACTGGACGCTGTATAAATCTCATTACGTGGATGCAAAGGCCTTATTTTTGTCATGTGTGCAAGCTTACCTGACCTAGTTCTACCTACCAGTTTGCGAAATGGTTCATTGTCGACGAAGAGGTCAAGAGCGATGAAAGAAACACAGTGCGTCTTTAAATTCCTGATGCCCTAGTCCCTACACCAGGTTGCTACGTTGCACTTCCGCATCGCACCATCCACTACGTACTCGATAGACATGAGATAGTTACTGTTCAGACTGTGTATTCTCTAAATAATAATAAATTTAAAAAACTGACAAAATAATGTCATTTTGTAAAATAATGCTGCCAATGTTTTACAAAGTGAGATTAGTAGCTTTCAGTTTACTCCAGTGAATTAATAATTGGACTTTAGGTATTATATTTTTTTAATTAGGAAGTATTTGGAAAGGGGCAGATGAAGCACTTTAACCCCCTCCGGACTCGTGGTCCCCCCAAGATATTCCCCTGGGGGGACGACAAGGAATTTGCTGTTAATCGTTGTCCCCCTGACTCACATTTGACCAGAAATGAAGCAATGCGGATTAACCGTGTAGGTATCTGTAATTTTGCGTGCACTTCAATGCAGTTGCAAATCAACGGACCAATAGGAGGGAGGCTGCAAGGGATGCAAGACGGGCGGGGTGGCAGCCATATCTAGCTCTACTGTATGGCCTAGGCTTTAGTTCCATGATGTCCTAGTAGTTCTGTAGCCATTGGTTACCGGCCTTTCAAGCTACGAAGCTGTTTC
This sequence comes from Zelleria hepariella, assembly GCA_949319315.1. NCBI lineage: Eukaryota > Metazoa > Arthropoda > Insecta > Lepidoptera > Yponomeutidae > Zelleria > Zelleria hepariella. The sequence continues at coordinate 22,305,681 of OX439379.1, forward strand.
AAGTTCATCCTCTCTACCTTTATTTTTATTTTATTTTATTTTTAGAGGAAAACTTACGGCTTAAACATTTATTTTAGGTCCCCCACGAAATTCGTGTACTTTAGTGGACAGTATTTTGAGGAGAACACGATAGTTAGTCTTATAAAAGGGTACATTAGGTAAGTTGGAACAAAAACTAAAAGTGTAAAAGACTTGTGTAGCCTTCTTGTAGCCTGTACCTACCTACATTGTATGTAAATTATTTATCAGCGATAATTAGCACAAAAAGAAGCGACGAGCGAGCGTGTCACTTATTTACAAAAACAATACTTTTACTCCCGGTATTTAATTTTGATTTCATTCAGGGGGATAGGCATATTGGAAGAAGAAGGAAGTCGTGGCTATACTCCGTGCAATTTTAGTGGTTTTAAAGCCGAAGGTATTTTGTTGCACTGGTAATTCTGAGTCAAATTACAAAATTTCATTCCAAAACGCGCGAAAAAAAATTCACTTCTCCATACAAATGGTGTCGATTGGCGATAGCCGTTTGTATTGGGAAGTGTTTTTTTTTTCGCTTGTTTTGAAGTAAAATTTTGGAATTTAGCTCAGAATCACGAGTGTAACTAAATACCTTCGGCTTTAAAACCACTAAAATTCCACGGTGTAGGTACACAGATAACACAGAGGAAAAAATAGGTAGGTACCTACATCAGGGAATGACGCCAGCGTCCTTTTTTAACAACCCCCGACCAAAAACGAGGGGTGATATAAGTTTGACCGCTAAGTGTGTGTGTCTGTGTGTATGACTGCAGTGGCAAGAGGGTGCTAGAGCACCATTTTCTCATACAAACGTGGTTCAGGTTTAATTTCTAAACAACAGGCTGGATTTTGCTGAAACTTGGTTTATATCGGTCACTGAGTTCCTACGGTCCTGGAGGGGCCTCTTAAACGGGTGAACCGATTTGGATGCGTTTTTTTTTAAATTTGAAAACAGGTTTTCTAGCCGGTGTTCTTAGATATAGTTTCATCAAAATCGGTTCATTCTTATTATTTCAATTGATACAATAAAAAATTAAGGAATTAACGTTTTTCGAAGTCATTGTTTCAAATGGTGCGATTTTTCTCATTCAGAATGTATGTATTTAGGTAAATGTAGCTACATAGTGTTTAGACGCTAGATTCCCTAAACTCCCAGTCCTCCTGCGTTCTAGTTTCGTTATAGCTATGTAGGTTGGCTGAATCACTTCATTCTACGCCTGCCGTGCCGGCGGTAGTTACGCGGGTGGAGGGGTAACTTACACTTTCGTTAGAGGTGAGGTATACCTAGGTACTATGCGTGGGTGTTAATCTCAACAACATAAGGAAACCAGGAAATCATAGAGTCCTAGGCTATAAAACGAGGAGCATAGCATACCTACCTGCACTCAAGGTAACGTAAGTAAGTAAGATATTCATTCACAAGATAAAACTTCAAGGTCCTTCGGTGGCACGACATCCCTGGCGAATTTCATCCAATCAATGAGCTGACAACCTATGTTACCTACTCGTATTTAGGGATGCGTTTTGTTCGAATTGTTCAATCAAAATCATGTCAGTGGAGGGGCATTCAGTAGATATAGTAGAACTGCATAGTCATGCACCAGATGTCCCTAGTGAGTAGGTACATACTCGTAGATTGATAATGACACTAAAGTCGCGTGTAATAGAGTTAGGTATACCCTTTTTATTAAGCTGCTGATACTCCAGAAATGCAAGGAACCATTGTCTGCATAGCTAGGTACTGTCGTACTAGGCTTTCATAGGATCAAAAGTTCTTATTTTGCCTTTAAGGGTAGACGATAGCAACGTGGCGGGAAATTCAAAATTTTCGCAGTTTTTTACATGTTGTAGCTAAACTGAGCTATTTTTGTTCAGCGATTTTTCGTTCGCGGCAATAAAACAGTATTATTTTTATTATTGTAAACAACAGAAAAACAATTATTCAGCCGATTATGTGTTCTGGTCTACGAAACAGTGGTACTGCCCAAAAAACTTGTCGTAGACCAGAACACATTGATGTTATGTTGTTTACAATAACGAAAACAATACTGTTTTATTGCCGCGAACGAAAAATCGCTGAACAAAAATAGCTCAGTTTAGCCTTAAGGCTGGAAGATAGTAGTGTGGCGGGAAATTCAAAATTTTCACAGTTTTTTACATTTTGCAGCTAAACTGAGCTATTTTTATTCAGCGACAAGGGCGTCGCCAAGGGGGGGGCAGGGAGGGGCAGCTGCCCCCCCCTAGAGATTCTAAAAAAGTTGCCAAATATAATGCAACCAAAGTCCTAAGTCTTTGAGTTAATTTGCTTGAAGTTCAAGCCTTGAACAATCATTCCCGTACGTCGAAACTCGAATGAATTCACCAATTCCACTCCTAATATTCCGTACGCTCAACTACGCTCTGGCTGTAGATGTAAGGCTCGTAGTACAAGTAAAAAGCTTCATGTGCTGTCGACTTTACCTACAATTCATACCTACTTTTCTCATTCATAGAGAATGAGAAAAGTATGAATTGTAGTAGGTAAAGTCAACTTGCCCCCCCCTGCGCCATCGGCTGGCGACGCCCTTGTTCAGCGATTTTTCGTTCGCGAGAATAAAACCGTATTCTTTCCATTATTGTAAACAACAGAACAACAATAATTCAGCCGATTATGTGTTCTGGTCTACGAAGCAGTGGTACTGCCCAAAAAACTTGTCGTAGACCAGAACACATAATCGGCTGAATTATTGTTGTTCTGTTGTTTACAATAATGGAAAGAATACGGTTTTATTCTCGCGAACGAAAAATCGCTGAACAAAAATAGTTCAGTTTAGCTACAAAATGTAAAAGTATGTGAAAATTTTGAATTTCCCGCCACCTTGCTATCGTCCCTTCCGGACCATTAGGTTGAATTCTCAAAATGTTCTACCCTTAAAGCGAAAAAATGGCTGCCGTGCATCTTCAGTTCTATCAGGATATCATAATGACTTAAAACTATGTAGGTACTCTGCTGGAGCTTAGATGACGTAAGCAAGTCAAACTCTATACACATTATAGAAGTCTCTCTTCGGCTCACGGAGAAACAGATCTCTATTCTGTATACCTGTATACCCATATAAATAAAAAAGGGTTACATCTATCAAATACCTACACAGAGTCAGATCTCTCGGCTCGCGGCCAGGGGGTTTAGTTCGGTGCGGCCAGCCCATAATAAGTAACTTTTAGATTCGCAAAGTATTTTTACTTAAATCGATGATGCCTATGCCTAAAACCTTGACCGGCAATAATACTACGTACATACATTCTTCTGAAAATAGTCGCAAAGGCTAAACATACAAAATGTATAATTATTAATCCAAAAATACATAGGTATACTTACCTACTTAAACACAGGAATATTTAAACCATTACCACAGCCACTCACAATCTTGTCCTCAAATTGTTACAGATTGGTAAACGACAACCACCGATGAGTAAAGTGTTACATTTGGCCGCTTCGCGTCTGCGTTACGCCGCTGTACCCAGTGTCAGGCGGCCCAGCACACAACACAAACAACTTGCAGTTTTGTCTTTAAAACCATTGTTTGCAGATACACTTTGAATCCCCACACTTGCACTAGAAACAGGTTGACGTTCAGATTTTGTTTCTATACATTTTGTAGCGACACTTCGTATGTTGCCTTGTAATGAAGTCTTTGGACTCGCCATAGTTTTATTGTGTCTTGTTTTGTCATTTATTTCAGGAGTGGATCTGGTAGATCCAGCAATGTTTCCAAGTTCAAAAGTAACAGGAAGTAGTTGTCTATTTCAGATGGGCTCTTTTGTGGTTAGATCAGGTGGACCCAGCTACGTTTCTCTCTTCCAAGACATGAATATATTTAATATGCCTACTGATTCAAGGTCGTCCATCCCCATGCCCAGGGTTTGGGAATGATTTGCGAAGAGACCAGGATCCCGCCCCGAGGCTTCTCAAACTTGCACTGATTTGTCAGGTATTCGTCGGCGCCTGCGCTTCCTCGGTTGTGTTCCACATACAATGGAGCAGTTACCATTATTGGCTCAAACTTCAATTAATGTTGTTTTGCTGATATGCGATATCGTTTTGCTCAAATAATCAAATGAGAGGCCAATTTTTACGAAAGGTAAGTACTATACTTTTGATATAAGTACTTACTTGCCCACTTAGAACATCAGTTCATCCTTTCTTGATTTTGAATCCTCCGTCCTTTATTACATCTACCAAACTCTACATCGAATCTAAATTCTTGGAAAAACGTGAACATAGAAAGGCAAAGTAAACAGTAAAAAAATAACTGTCAAAAATCATAGCGAAAACCCGGCGCTGCGAAAACCCTAATGGACATTTGACAGTCACCAAACATTCACCAAAGAGATAAGATGGCATAACGACGTCATAACGAACAAATATGGATTTAAAAAAAAGAGAAATAACAAAGAAAGGAAAAAATCGAAAAAAACTGCTTTGAAAGTATTCAAAACGTAAAATAAAATATGTAAATATAGTTGTATGTATAAAGATTTTTATAAGGTTAAAAGATTCGCCCGGGACAGGATTTGAACCCGCAACCTTCTTGAGCTACCTTATAAAAATCTTTATAAAGTTCCCTAGCACGGGTTAGTGCTTTAGAAAATACAAAAAGTTGTTATAGTTGTATTTCTTGCATTCGTTTTTTCATGATTTTTGAGTTTATTTTTAGAATTTTACATTCAGCCAGTATTTAAACTGGGCAAAGTAGCAACATGGTACCCGCGCGACGGTTTCACTTATATGCAGTCGTAATACCAGGATAGCAGGAAATAAAAGAACCGATCACATCACACATAAAGCCGGCTACAGACGGCTCTAAAATCAGAGGCAATATCGGGGAAGTGGTGGGAAGCACCCTAGATCGCCTCGTGTGTAGGCAAATTGTACCATCAATCGTACCAACTCAGAAATTGGTTCGGGCGAGCTCACGATTTTTGTCCCGATATCGCCACTGAATTTAGGGCCGTGAGTAGCCGTTCCATAAGAACATACAGGGTGGATTTTTGATAGGGGGCAGCACCATGTAAGGGCAGGTAAACGTTTTAGATACTATCCATAAATTTTTAAACTGCATTGATTCATGGTCTTCCTTTTATTTCTGACACTATGTTATTTAGCAAAAAATAATCCTTATGATGAAGCCTTTCAATCGGTATGATAAAACTACAGGGTAATATTTTTTCTCATGTAACGGGTTCGATTCCCGGTTCAACCATGTAATTATTTCAATATCTGTGAATGCAGTTTAAATTGTTTTTTAAATTAAAATAATATCTTCTTTTAGTAAAATGTTCCATCTACAATATTCAAGGTACTTTCCCTCCATGTGGCATAGCCGTGGGACGCCCTGTATATACAGTCAGATAAAACATTAAAAAAAACATCCTATCACGAAATATTTTGGGCCAGTTGGAAGGCAGACGGGTGAGAGGCGGAACGCCAATGCGCAGGGGCCTTAGCCTGCATGTAAAACAATGGTGCTAAAATGGGCTCCCGGTTGACGGTTTTAATAACGATTTATTAATGCTGTCGGTCCAGTGTCGGTCCTTTTAATGTTTTTGTAGTACAGCAAAGAATATTATGAGTCTCATTCTAGAATCTAGACAATTAGTTCGCTGGTTGTAGGAGAACAACGAAAAAATTCCTGTTTTGTCCTTCTACCTGGGACGCCATTAAAACGCAATTGTGTTTATTTTTATTTTATTTTAGTTTATTTGGCACAACAACAGAACACACAATTAACAGACACAAAAGACATAATACAATATAGGTACATTGCAAAACATTCTAAATTATGTGCACTAAAAATTACAAGTGGGCACAGGCTAAGGCCCCTGGTTTGCCCTCCAGAGGGCAGCGGGTGGATCCATCCATCCAGCACGCATCCCATTGTGCCCCTGACCTCGATGAGTGGAAAACCATTGTATACGTATATGGTCACGATCCGAATCAAAATCAGAATTGAGTGACCGATCAAGAAGAGAAGAGAGATAACGTTTAAGACGCAATAGGACGCACAACTAGCACCGTTAACAACAAATCATATCTTCTTTTTAGATGCGTTTTTTGGCGAGAATCGATTGCATTGTTAAATTATAGAATCTGGAATCCAAACCTTAGGTCCTAAAAATAGTTAGCCTCGCGTTGAGAAAACGTATCCAAAAATATATGATTTTTTTTTCATTTGCGGCGCTCGTTGTGCGTCCTACTGGGCTTTAAGATACCTGAGTAGCTACCACGAGTGCGAAAAAGCTGTGCCGGACGTCTGCCGGACGTCTGTCATGTATCCTAATACTGTAGTAAGGTTGTTAATCCAACTTATTACTTTCAGTGACAGTGAAAGTAAGTACTCGTGGTAATTGATCTGCCCTTTTTCAAAAATCCGCCGTGTTTACACACTCCTTATGATGAATTCTGCTACCACCCCCAAGTATTTATTTTATGCATCAACTACATAAACTATTGAAGTTCCTTTTTTCGATAATTATGACAATCCGAACAGAACACTTTAAGGCTGGAAGATAGTAGTGTGCGGGAAATTCAAAATTTTCACAGTTTTTTACATTTTGTAGCTAAATTGAGCTATTTTTGTTCAGCGATTTTTCGTTCGCGAGAATATAGTACATTACTGCCGCGATCTGTAATGAGTGCGTTTCTGGCGCGCTTTTGATGGCCGACAGAGCGCAGCGTAGCGCAGCTCAAGGCCCTCACAATGCGGTCAGCATTGCAGCCCTTGATGGACAAGCTGAAATGAAGGCCGAGACCGAAGGTCGAGGCCTTTATAGCGCGGCCAGCAAGGGCTGCAATGATGACCAAACTTGAGGGCCGAGAGCGTAGCTAAGCTAAGCTCGAGGCAATCATAGCGTGGCCAGAAGCGCACTCATTGCAGACCAAGGCTTGTATAGTGCTTTACTCAAACAATGCGAGTAATTAAAATATTAATTAGAATAGTAATTAACATAGTAATTTAATTAGCTTACCATTTGTCGTAGATTAAGTACTTTTTGTCGATTTTCCATTCCGCAAACTTTTTGTTGGTAAGCTTGCTTGTATTTTTCTTTTGACTTCGGTGGCAATAAATTTCCAATTACTAATTTCGCTTGATTTTGAATGTCCGGCGGTGTTAAACACATTAAATCCGAGGATTCGTCGCTTTGAGAGTTCACTTTTTCAACAAAAACACAGAAAAAAATCACTTCGAACAACGCGCGAAAAGTCGAAAACAATATGGCCGCTCTTTTTTTTTCTGTGCAATGTGTCGACTGCCAGTACCCATACAGCCTAATTCTAAATAAATACTTTTTGCACCTGATGTTTGAGTTCTATTTATGAAACAAAACTCGACATTAATGTTTTTCTGGCCGCAAAACACAAGACATTAATGAAATTCCATACAACTTTTCTGGCGCCTAATCCAAGTAGCCCGCAAGTCCGACTTTGCTCAAAGAAGGTTGTCGAATTAATGTCCACATTACGAGCTTTTTTGAGTAAAAACCGTATTCTTTTCATTATTGTAAACAACAGAACAACAATAATTCAGCCGATTATGTGTTCTGGCCTACGACAAGTTTTTTGGACACTACCACTGCTTCGTAGACCAGAACACATAGCTACAAAATGTAAAAGTCTGTGAAAATTTAGAATTTCCCGCCACCTTGCTATCGTCTACCCTTAATGGAGTGAAACTCGTGAAAAGCACATACAGCAAGAAAAAAACATCAATTTTAGAGTTAATGCTACGAGCTTGCTACGAAAGAATGCTACGACGCGTAGCTGAGTCTGCTACATACGTGCGTGCGTAGCGACGACAAATACATATATTATCACGTTCACGACCGAGACTTTGGCATTTGATGTTGCTTGGTATTTACCTAGTTATGTACCTACGTAAGTAAAGTTTGCACAGTTATTTTGCCTCTTTCGTTTAAATTATTATAAATAATTAAGTATGCCTTTTTGCCATCATAATACTATTAAAAAAATCTCAGATTTTTCACCGATTATTTCATATTCTCACATTTAGACAGAAGGGATTCAAAATATACTTTTGGCGGGAGTGTAAACAAACTGAGGGAGCGTAGTTTTAAAATCTGAAAAATACTTCATGTGGTTACTCCCGTTACTCAGATATTATTAAAAAAGGTAACTCTGATCATGCGCGGCATAAGACGTGCGTCAATAGAACAAAAAGGTTTCTCCAAGGTTGTCGCCTCCTACTAAAGCTCATATCACTGAGATTGAGAATCGGTCACTTGGTATTTGCAACTTCTGTCACTATCGGATGGTATTATTCATAGTTCTTGCCCCCAAGCCGAAACTGGAAACGACATACCATCTCGGTGAGTTTCGTAGTTTCTGTGTTCAGTTCTAGAGATGGGAGTCTTATTGTGCAATATCTATTCATCGTCCATTGGTTGACTATGCGATACCGTCAGTAAGACCACTAAATTGAGGATAGCTTGTTGGAAAAAACTCTTTAGATTAGGACGGGCTTTTTTTCGAACAACATGGGGCTACTCGATGTGTTTTATATGTAAGCAGGTAAACGTTTTTTTACGTCCCGAGCTATAAACTTCAGGACCTTACTCGTTAGTGGCGCCAACTAGTGAGCATTGAAACGGTAGCCCTCATTAGATAGGTACTCGGTAAGTACAAGGTAAGTACCCAATGCGGGAACTGAGGGCTCATTATGTAGAGAAATCCGCAAAAGACGTGAACCGTAGAAACCGGTTCATTGACTGAAAATCCTGAATGACTGAAAGTAACCTGTGTGTTGCTATCTAGGTATAGAATAGATGCATTTAATTTATTGTGTTGCTTGTTATCAACTGCATGACGCATCCAAACTGCGGCGGAATTGCAACTGTAACACGCCTTCATTTCACTACTATCCTGATACGCAATTTGCAATATCAATGAGGCGTAATGAAGACTACGGAGGCAATAAGTTTTTTGGTTTTGTTGAATCAAATGACGTCTGAAAACATCTGTCCCGTAAACTATAAGGCCTTTGCATCTACGTAATGAGATGGTTTATACAGCGTCCAGTGGTACCTTCACTCACTAGGTGGGTGAAGAGACCACTCGGCGCTGCAGTGCCTAAGACATTGTTTCTTTTAGATAGAGTAGGCTTGGCCACCACCTATAACCATCCTGCAAGCTTAGTCGGCCTAGCCCACGGGAAAGACAAGTCAATACGTGTGGAGCCAACTAAGCCACGGGTTTCCTCACGATGTTTTTCCTTCACCGTTAGCGAGTGGTTTATTGCTACTTCAAATTCACAAATGTTCGTAACTTTGAAAAGAAACAAAGTCATAGGTACATGCCTGCGCCGGGAATCGAACCACTAGGCCGCCACTGCTGATTCCGGTCCATAACCAGGGTTTTTAGCTATTCATAGGTCAACGTGGCGTGTGCCAATCTGTGGATTGCACCATAGAACAAGGAAGAAAAAAATGGCACAGACTAGGAAACTTAGTCACAACCAAATCACTAGGGGAGCATAAAACAAGAACTAAATACAGGGTGATGTGGGATAGAAACTGCTCTCTGATACAGCTGGAAAACGGTAACCAGTGGCAACGGAATTACTAGGGAAGGACTAAGGCCTAGGCGTTTCAGGAGAGCAAAATATTGCTGCCACCCGCCCATCTTGCATCCCTTACAGGCTCCAGTGCAACAGCATCCTATTGGTCGGGTTTTTTTTTTGCTTTCAGTATAGAGGAAAACTGCAGATAACCCCTCATTTAATTCAAACGAAAAAGTGTTTTATCTGCAGTTTACTGCTATCTGTAAGGCATTTATGCATAGTTTGGCCGTCTGCCCAACCCTCCTGCAATAAATATTTGTTATGCAAGGCTGCAAAATTATTGTTTGCAGCGAGTACTTGTAGCGAGGTAATTCGGAACCCAAAGTTTTTTGTTCGAAAGTCCGTTATTGGCTTAATCTTATCTATAGACAATATTGAGAAACTGATTTCAATATTTTTTATTTTGGTTCAGTAGTTTGGATTTTACAACGTTTCAAAGATACGGTTTTATGACGTCACGCGACGGTCTGCATGCTGTTGGCGTTCATAGGAACAAAACATTTTAGCGCATAAAAACAAAACTACTGGACCAAAATAAAAAATATTTAAATTAGTTTCTCAATATTGTCTAAAGATAAGATTAAGCCAATAACGGACTTTCGAACAAAAAACTTTGGGTTGCGAATTCAGAAGCACGTGATGCAAATAATATTGCATCCGTATGAGAGAGCGAGATAATTATAATATTAGATGCAAGAAAAACAAAAGACAACTTTACTAGCCTTAGGCCCGGTTTCTGAACTGAAAATTTCACTAACCAAATGCCGTTCTGATGTTCTGATATTCAAATGTATCGTTCTGTCACATTCTCTGGTGTGACATCTGCAGAGTCAGAACGATACTTAAGCATTTGGTAAGTGAAATTCTCAATTCAGAAACCGGGCCTTAGTTTGCATCCTTGCATAACCTTACCCTTATTGTAGGTGTACCCATGGTAAAATACCAATAACCTTGTAAAAACCCAGGAATTGTATTACCGTTATATTTAATTCGCTATTTTTATTGGTCTCATCTCATCCATGACTAAGGCCCGGTTTCTGAGTTCAGAATTTTACTAAGCACATACTTACGTATCGCTCTGTCACGCTCTTTTGTGAGAAATCTGCAGAGACAGGACGATACTTACCCATTTGCTTAGCAAAATTGTCAACTCAGAAACCGGGCCTAAAGTCACAAGGGCCCGGCTTCTGAATTGAGAATTTTGCTAAGCAAATACTTAACTATCGTTCTGTCACGCTATTTTGTGAGAAATCTGCAGAGACATGACGGTACTTATCCATTTGCTTAACGAATTTCTCAATTCAGAAATTAATCAGCAGTTAGTCTCATAATAAATATAGCGCGTTTATGTCCGTTCAATAGGGATTTTTCCAAGTGTCAAATTTGACAGCGATTCGCGAATTATCGCGCAACTAAATCTGTGGTTTGTATGGAAACCACAGATTAAAAGACTGATTTTGACAGTTATTCGGGCTATTTGTGATGCCTGGAAAAAACCCCATTGTTAAGAGGACATGTAAAGTGCAACATTAATGTTGCCACTGTCTAAAAACTTTTACAAAACAAAATGTATCAGAACAGTCACCACGAAAACAGCCAGGGTCGACCTGGATAATTCTACGGCAGAGCTGTATTTATGCAATTCCCGTGGCATTTTTTATTTAAGAGTTTTCAGATAATTTGATGTTCTCACATTACTTTAGAACACATTAGTAACAATTTTATTGTTACATGATTATAAAATTGTTACTAATGTGTTCTAAAGTAATCAAATCAACATCAAATTATCTGAAAACCCTTAAATAAAAAAATACCACGGGAATTGCATAAATGCAGCTCATCGCATTCCAAGTATCCAACAACTCAGTACAGTCATCGGAAAAACCGTTGACCGACGGCATTCATTAGGACATCATAAAATCAAAGAGTTCGTTTCGTCCATAATATGAACTAAGTATCTACGCGAATTTAAAATTTGTCGCAGGGTGCACTGGGGGCCACCAATAAGTTCCAATATGACCAATGGTTGGCCCCTGGCCCTTCGACGAACACTACTACACGGTAAGAACCAATAATTCACTGCTAAAGCCTACGTATCACAGTGCGTTCGCAAAGTACAATTAGCAGCTCTTATCGCTCGTGACATAAGGGTTAGTATATGACAAAAAGTAGTTCCTGAAGCGGCGCTCTGTGTGAATGGCGCCTTTAGCGGGCAATCAATAAAGCGCAAGGGTTGGGTACTACTGCAGCGGGTGGATGCAGGCCCCACCAACCACCCCGTGCCATGGAGGCAGACATAGGGACATCAAAGAGTTTGAGAGCTCGAATAGTCGCATTTTACAAAAAGTGTTCTACACCATGTGAATCAAAACCAAAGTAATATGACAAACTCTCTAACAGCTGCATCCTAGGGACAAACAGGGTGAGGGTATGTGTGTGTGTGTAAATCATACCCGGTATCGTAAGTTCTTGGGTCAGTTAGATAGTCCGGAGGTTGAGACGCAAAGATGGTCCTAGCACTAGTTAGTGGAACTCTATTCGAGATGAGAAAAATAAATAATTACTCAGTCGATAGACTACACTGTAGTCTATCGACTGAGTAATTATTTATTCTACAGGGTGCACTCTAAGTCGATAGCGGAACTTTAAGTAGGCTGTCTACTGATAATTACAAACAACTTGTACTAGTTGGCGAAAAAAATGGAGCGAAAAAAATATCAGCTGCTCCATACAAAAGGTATTTTTTTCGCTCAATTTTTTTCGCCACCTGTTATTTGTATTGATCAGTAGAAAGCCTACTTAAAGTTCCGCTATCGACTGTAGAGAGCACCCTGTAGTAGTGTTTTCTCCACACAAACGCGATTTCCTCCCTGGATTATGACACTAGAGTTCGTATGCTGGTATGTCTACCTCTGGCATGTCTGACTGTTTAGATTTTGTCGCAAAACGGTCGGCCTTAGCCTTAAACGCAATGGTGCTAAAATGGGCTGATAGTTGACACGATGCCGGTATTTAAACTTTTTTTTAAAATGAATGGTTGCATTGAAAAATAAATGGGTTAACTGTTTGATTTATCAATGCGATTTGATAGCATGATTATTAAGGATAATGTGAAAAACAAATCACGGCAAAATTAAAAAATATGCGACCACAGTATCTTAATATGTGGTCTCGGGTGACCAATTTCAAAATTTTCAAATAATTTAGCGACCAGGGTTTTTTTTTTATTATTTTTCCCAGTACCGTTAAAACTTGCCCTTTCACCCAGTTCCCCAACCCAATTTCGGGACACCCTGACGCATCAGAGCTCTAGAGATGACCATTTGTACCAGAGTCTATGTCTATAAGCTTTTTTTTCCCCATCGCCCAAAAGCGTTAAGATCTTATGATGTCCTAGTAACTCCGTTGCCACTGGTTACCGTTTTCCAATCTGGGAAAAGAGTGTTGCCAGAGTCTCGATACCCTACACTGTCTAGTCCTATGCTTTCCTGTTTGTTGTCACGGGTTACGTTTTCCAGCACAACCAGTGCCCCTATTTTAAAATCATATTGTGGAATGCAACACATTGTTCGTTGATTCTCTTGCACCCCCTGAATTGTAGACGACAGTTCACAGATGGCGGCTGTAAGCAAAATAAGCGTTGCACAAAACTGCAACATGGCATAGGTACTCTGATATCCTGGTGCCGAGCCAGCCGTCAGAAGTGCAGAACCCTAGATGGACCTTCAGGGGCTCTATCGACCACCCCGAACACTAATACAGCCTTACTCAATAAACACAGACAAACAAATGACTGCTACAGGATGGCAGTCGTTTCCTTTAGAGGTAGTTTTTCCGCGAATACCTGTAGTACGGTAATGTCAGGCATCAGTCGGCTGTGACTGAATACTCCCACATAGGGCAATCACGATAAGAGACGCCGAGCTTTACATTATCATGTTAATGAAAGTACTGGAACTGCAATAGATCCTGCATGGACTAAAGTCCTGCTACGCGCTACGCGACGAGAACCCCGAATGGAGTCAAGCTCAGTTAGCTATACAACGTGTCACCAAAGTTCCCAACTCTTTTACCCGACTGCCCCAGAAGGAGGGTATTTCTTATTCAAGGATATTTCATTACAATTTCAGAAATACGCTTTCTCTGTCTCCCGTAAAGTTGTTTTTTTCCAAACTCGGCGAAGTCTACTCTATCAGCCTACCTAGCGACTCGAATGATCACCGCTCTCCAGCTATCATGAATGACTGCAGCTTAAGGGGATTTTAGTTTCAAAAGAAACAGGGTAGGTAATCCCTGATAGACTACGGCCCGGTTTCTGACTTGAGAATTTTACTAAGCAAATACTTCTTTTGTGAGAAATGTGCAGAGACAGAACGATACTTAAGTGCTTGCTTAGAGAATTTCTCAATTCAGAAATCGGCAGTAAGCCATCGAAAATAATGTTCTCAGTGTAGAGGTGCTATTTTTTAAATTCCGTTTCCTGGTAAAACGAGGATCGATGAACACACTGACCCTTGTGAAAGTTAAGGGATCATGGTAACGCTATATTTAGATAACTACAACGTGTTACAAAACATCCTAACTCTTTTTACAGGGTGCAACCTACTGGTCAACAGGATGTCAATTCTGTAAAAACATTGTGAAAGTCAATGAAAACAATATTTAAAAAATACTTTTCTCCCGCCACAACGTTTACATTTTATTAATTTAAAAATCAACGGAACGTCATAGAGCAAAACAAATATTTAGGTTATGATCCCTATCACCGGGTGCTATTACCCTGTAAAAAGAGTTAGCATCTTTTGTAACACCTTGTATATGAGTTGACTGACACGACATTGACACACATTGGCTGCGTCATATACCGATCTAACTAAGTACGTATGTATAAAAGGTTATTCATGAATAAATATCCTAGATTATATGATATCCTAGTCTTGCTACGTACGCTTCAGTAGTGTATTGATCTTTCGGCTGCACCACGAAAGTTCCACGTGCTGCGTGCACTTTCGTTGCCTACGTACGAGTATAAACCGGTGAGATCCAGTTGTCATCTTGGATATGCTTTCTATCTTTTATTATAAAGATTTTTATTATACTCGTAAAGTTAAAAAAATCACCCGCGTCAAAAATTCGCATCAACAGTTAGGTATACTTGGCTCGGTCCTGGTAGAACGGTCTGCAAGAGGTTGCGGGGTCATGTCCTGTTCAGGGATAATAAATCTTTATAATGTTCCCTAGCACAGGTTAGTGCTTTAGAAAAAACAAAAAGTTCTATTTAATTTTCAAGTATTTTATGTTTGTCGACACATTTGACTCTACGCGGTCAGCTACATCCGGAAATGAGTCTTTAGTTTGATTAGAAACGAACGAAGGTACCGTTGCTGAGCCAATAACACCCCTCTCTTTGAATAACCCCAGAGGGTTAAAAATAGAAATCAGGACATCATAAATCAAGTCGTTCTAAGTACAGTTCCCGGCGTATAACTTGAGCAAAAGTCTGCGTAGTGGGGATGATTTCGCGCATGTCAAACAAAACTTACCAATCGGGGCCGTCCGAAGCAATAGCAATTCCGTCGCGCCCCTTGTCCCCCGCCAGAGACCTAAAAATCGTCTACTGCGCAGTCAAGGTCATTTTTCAAGTTATACGCCGGGAGCTGTACATCTAATAACTAAACGCTCGCAGGCTGCATAAGAAAATGCTAGTGTTTGGAGTGCATCATGCATGTCCCAAGCACTGCAGCGTTCGACCGGTTACTTCACTCATCTAGGGTAAGTAAAGATGCCGCTTAATAACTCATCGCATTGCGTAGTTGTAAAGGCCTAAGTTTTAAAGCCACATATGAAATGTACATTACTACGGGGTCTTATTAGTTTTTGGATAGTGTAAACCGACAATGCATAGTGTAAACCATAATGCTCCATCACTCGAGGTCTATGTTACCCTAGTTCCTCAACGGGATTCAGGAGGGGCATAGCCAACGTTGCGTCTCGTTAAAATCCCGTCCCCGCCATCGCATTTTCAGGCTTTTTTCATTAAAAAAATATCGAGTACCCTAAGGTAAACCTTCCTAAGGACGTCGCATTTACTTAATTAATCATCTGAAATAAGTCAGCTTTTCCATAAATTTAATGAAACGAAACGAACCAGTATACATTGATGACGTACGGTCGGCCAGTTACAGATACCCCATGGCAGCTCTTACCGGTATCCTAGCGTGTGGCTGACTGTACCTCCACCTACGTCACCTGTTTGATTTGCGCACTATTGCGCTGCGCATAAGTGCGCAAATCAAACAAAAAATGGGTATTCAGTAACGAAAAAAAAAACTGTGCCAGATTCAGTAAGAGCTGGGACTGTAAATAGGGTTCAGTTTCGATTCCAGATTGTCATGCGCTATGACTTTGCCGAGACTCATGTATTTTTAACCCACTTCAAAAAAGGAGGAGGTACTTAATTCGACCCGTATTTAATTTTTTTATATGTTTGTTACCTTAGAACAGATTTTGATGATGATTTTTTTGTTTGCAAGGTTAGGGGGCGTCCATAAATTACGTGAGATGTTTAATGGGGGGAGGGGGTCGAGTTAAATCTCATCTAATCTTACATTGGGCTCTCGGCATATATCACGCAATTTTTTTTCTGATTGAAACTAAAAATAATAATACTATTTTGGTCCATTTAATCCAGATTGTACATGCTTAAGATTTAATCTTAATCGTAATCGTAATACGATTACGATCATTCACTAATTCGTTCGAATGAAAATAATTTCATAATACTCGTAACAATCCAACGCGTTTACGTAAGAAGCCCACATTTTGAAAAATCTCACCTGAGATTGGTTAATTGGGGAGGGGGTTGAATAAAATCTCACGACATCTAACCAGGGGGGGAGGGAGCTACAGAAAATAAAAAAAACACCTCACGTAATTTATTGACGCCCCCTTATAGGTACACACGATAGTACGTCAGACTGTACACTTTTGTTGTAAAGTCGCCCCTAACGTAACCGAGTATAGTGCTAGCGTGTAATCGTCGACGTGCTGTCGTGTGTACGTCACTTTTGTTGTAAAGTCACCCCCTAATGTAACCGAATAGCGTGTAAGCGTTGACGTGCTGTCGTGTGGTCCCATATGAAGATCTGATGAACGGAGATGGAGAACGGAACTCGTCAACGGACTGCAGCTGATCACAGAATCAGGTATGGTCGGCCACAATCTCAGATACCCAATGGCAGCTCTTATCGCGCGCGGCATAAGGGCGCAAATCGAACAAAAAGGGGTATCTGAGACTGTGGCCGAGTGTACCAGGTACCTTTCACTTGTGAAGTCGATTTATCTGGCGGCACGGAGTGCCGCCGCCAAGTCGAGCTATGCAGAGGCACCCCGTACCATACTTTTCTCGAAGCAACTCGCGGCACTTTTGACCCCCCTGTATCTTCGTTGTGAGTAAAGCTAGAAGGCTGAAATTTCGGTTACTAAGAGTTTTCACGGAACCTACCTCGACCTCCAAATTACAAGTTTGTACCTATATTGAATAATGAAATATAGGAAGTCAAAGTTCGGTCAAAACGTGGGTGACATACTCATCACCGTCATGTTTTTTAAAGTACTTCTAGTAGGCCTACGGAGTTGAAATTTTGCATGCGGTTATTATTGAGTGAATTATGCACTATGAACATATTCTCGATTAGTAAATTATAATGTATAAATAAGTATAAAAAATATTTTATTCAGTCTATGCAACAACTAGCGCCATCTAGGGTTGTGTCTTGACATCAAAATAACAATATATTTACACAACAGATTAAATTTACTAGTGATTAAAAAGACAAATGTGAGCTAAAACTTATAACCCATCTTCTTCTTTGCGTGCCGTCTCTTATGGGAGGTTGGCGATCAATTTGGCTATCTCGTCCTTCGAATACCCATATAAGACGATAACAAAAAATATTCCTACTTCATGACGCTACTACTTGAAATTTTGCCTGCTGTCAGCATAAAGTATTTATTTAATTAATGCAATAAAAAATGTTCATGACTATTTCCGATTGGTAAATAATAAAATTATACTGCATTACAAAATTGATAAAAATATATTAATATCGCTTTTCACCACTAGATGGCGCTACAAGTTGTAAAGTTAGCATGCTGTTATTATAAAATGTTTAAATTAATGCAATAACAAAAATTACAGGCCCTCAACCCTTGACGCAATTGTTTCAATATGGCGCAATTTATAAAATTCAATACTTCACGAATTAAGACGCATTTTACATTATTATTTTTCAAAATAGCATAACCTTTGAATAAACATTACGAAGTATATAAAATTAACTTATGACTAAATGACAGTGCAAATTAAAAAATTAGAAGACTTTGTCAATATGAACGCAATAGCGTCTAGAGTAACCCCACAGAACTTATTTCCGATCGGTAAATAATAAAAGTATTAATATTGCCACTTCCAACTAGATGGCGCCACTAAGTTCCTACATCGCAGTATGGTTATGTTTACACCACGCATATAAATGTCTCAGGATTTTTTTACCAGAATTTCTAAATAAAAAAAAATACGTCCACTATTTCACAGTGTCACTACGTTAGCAAAAAAAAGTTACATCACTTTGTCATACACTCACCGTAAAACAATGAATATTGCAATGGATATGGATGGTTCTATGCAGGAATCACTTACATAAATGCTGACCTATTATACTCGACGGCAATGGTGAAAACTACAACCTACGGTTCCTTATCCGAACTTATGACGGCCGCCGCTTTGTATCCGACTTAGAGGCACTTGAGAAAAACTAAGAGAGATAGGGATTGGGCTTTAAGAAAATCTGTAGCTAATGTGCAAGAAATATCACCCGAGAAGAAAAAACGGAGGACTACCTACCAAAAATAAGTGAAATCCCATCAAAAACATAAATGTACAAAAACCAAGTCTCGCTTCCACCGTAAAAAGTTGTGAGATATCCATGTAAAGCCAAGTCAGTTATTTTACTTAGTACTGAAGCACGTATTCTTTTCAGTTAGTGTGAAAACACCTGTTCAACAACTTTGTCATACATTGTTTCCTAATCAGTTACCTACCAACATTTACTGACTGTATCAATATTAAACATATTTATTTCTAAAATATTAATAGTGACTTGGCAACAGCACAAATCTGTGATAATTATAATTTGGTAGATGAATTAATTATTATTATACTTATTGCTGTGCTATTGCCAAGTCACTATTAATATTTTAGAAATAAATATGTTTAATATTGATACAGTCAGTAAATGTTGGTAGGTAACTGATTAGGAAACAATGTATGACAAAGTTGTTGAACAGGTGTTTTCACACTAACTGAAAAGAATACGTGCTTCAGTACTAAGTAAAATAACTGACTTGGCTTTACATGGATATCTCACAACTTTTTACGGTGGAAGCGAGACTTGGTTTTTGTACATTTATGTTTTTGATGGGATATTTTTTTATTTGCCTTATTAATGTTTTCTGCTCACGACGCCTGTTTTCTTGACTTGGTGGGGCCGGTAATACACGTCCGATTTTTTTGATTTTCTGATTAGACTATCGGAAGCTTCGATGAAGCATAAAACTAGACACAACATAGAACTCTGAAATGTGTCCGGAAAAATAGATGTCCAAAATGCCCGGACTAAATATCTACATTTGAAAAACCGGTATTGTATTATCTTAATACCGGAATTTCGGTATTTTCGGTATTACAGATAAAACTCTGAAACAAGTGTGGAATATCAAAATTTCGCGCGCATGCGATGCGTGCGAGTGCGTCGTGCGGAATAGTGATGTGAACCGGATTTAGAAACCTAAAAAAAAAACGTTTTTTGTAAAAATCTATAAGTATAAACGCCGGTTTTTGTTTATTAATTAAAACCGATTACTTTCTTATTTTGGACTGCAGTCCAGGGGCCTTAGCCTGTAACGCAATGGTGCCAAAATAGGCTCCGAGTTGACGGCTTCAATGGGGGATTTTCTGACAGCTTTAAAAAATAAAAAATAGTTATAAAAGCTTTGACAGATGGCGTTGATCCGACATCACAAAGTAAATTCGTGCTTACTACAGCGAAAATACTTTTTCACTTCATTGCTCTGTGACTTCATCTTTCACCTCATTCCATTTTGGTACATGAAAAAGTGCACGACTTTGTTATTGTTATTGTATGAGAGAATGGTAGAACGGAAACACTACATTTTGCTCCATCACCAATACCTAAATATTGTGTTTGGACGTATCTACGAAGCCCAACGAGCGCGAACTGGCTTATAAAAAACATATCTCGTCAGCGACATCCAGTTACAAATTTGGAACTAAAATTCATGAGCTGTCAGAAAATTGCCCATTACGATTTATTAATGCGGATTACGGACGGTCCTTTTAAAGTTTTTGTAGTGCAGCAAAGAATATTCTGATTCTGCTACTTTTTCTCCGAGTGCGCGGAAAGTTTGTGAGTGAGTAAGTGTGTGTATTTGTTTTCACGCTAGAACTGCAGAACGAATTTGCCTGAAGGAATGGAGATAGCTTAGAAACCAGACTAACATAAATTACGAACTAAATTCGTCTGGTAACGACAAAAAAACGGTAAAAAAAACTCTACGCGGACGAAGTCGCAGGCAAAAGCAAATTAATATTATCGTTCAATTAAATAAACTCACTTATTTTGAATTTTCTATTTGTCTAATTTATAACAATTTAATATTTTTCCATGAAACAAACATTTAATACCGAAAAATACCGAAAAACCGGTATCCCGGTATTTAAAATCTTGATACCGAATGAATACCGGTATTGGGAAAAGGCTCCGGTATTCCATGCTCTAACGTCGGATCGTACGTCCGAGCGTCAAGTAGCACCACGCTGCAGTGCCTGGGACATTGTTACGATGTAGTAGGCTTGCCAAGCACCTACGTAATATACCATCCGGTCTGACATCTTAGTCAGAGCCAAGTCTTCCGCGGGTTTCCTCACGATTATAAGCGAGTACCGAGAATTAATAAAAATAAAAAATAAAAATTTTTTTTTTATTGTTTTGCTTTTGAATAAAGTTCTTTTTATTTATTTATTTATTTATTAATACTATAAATTCACAAATGTATTTACGTAACTTGGAAAATAGTCAGTCATATTCATGGGTCATACATGCCCGCCCAGGGAATCGAACGTGAGTAGGTATACGTGGGAATAGGGTAAAGATTTTTTTGCGAGTCGCATGGCATTTGTCCGGTGTATTTTTTGTTTTTGGTGTGTGGTGTAAAGCTAGCTTTTCACAAACTACTTTGATTAGGACCTGAAACTACTTTGATTTCTGTTTGCCAATTCAGATTACAGCTCTTGCATATACCTAGTAATCTTGCCTATAGAGATTACGTATTCTCAGGCGGTATTCTCTAATGTAGCACCATAAATAATGCCGTTTTAATATGTAAAAAAAAAATATTTTTCATATTATCAATAAGGGCTAATTTTGAGTAATTAAAGCTGTTTTGACTGTCCGTCTGTGCGGAATTTTTACAGATGAGCCCTAAGACCATCATGAGCCTGTAAACTACCTAGTTAGAGAGGCGTGAGGCTAAAATTAAAGTAATAATTAATTCGCTTGTCAATGAAAACTAAAGCTTCTAGCGTCGCACAGCGTTTAATCAAAAAGAAACAAGAAACTAAATCTAAATGCGTTACAAACACGTAACTTTATCATAATGTAAACACATTCGCAAAAGCATAGAACACTTATAAAAGTAAACTCGCTTTGCAGTAGAAAGAGTGATAAAGTAGAAAAGACTCACAGAGATATTGGTGATGAGCCGCGGACAACAGCTGTTCAAAATCTCGTTCAATCCGAATTGTTAGTTGGACATGAAATGTTACAGTTTGTTCACACCGTGCCTGCGGTTTAACTATAGACAACATATTTTGGCCAAGGCCGTTCCACCTACTTCAAATCTTAACTTTACATACCCTTTTTAAATTTCAAACAATGCTGCTTAGTTTGAATATAAACAGTTTAATATTAAATAAATGTTTGCAAAAATGTGAAAACAGCGAAAGGTTCGCAGGTACAATACCATCTGCAATGTAATTTACTCTCTCAATTTTGTAGTTTTCTTTTTTCAAAGCATAGGTCTATGTTATGACCGTAGTATATAACTTAACTTTGAATATGGTGCCTACGGTGTGATCTACTCTCGATGCTTATTTTCAATTACAGTGCTAGTAAGCGCAGAAACAAATGAGGATAAGTTAAACAACTTCCATAATTTCATAGATAACCTATGCTTACAAAAATAGAACTACAAAAACTGCAAAAACGAAATAACAACAAAAAATACATCAAATTCCAGATTTAATTTTCGTCAGCAAAACAATAAGGAGGACGCACAAAATATCTGCAAGACGGAATGTCAATAGAACTCATGGAAAACAAACGACACTCAGCATCAGAAAAATCGCATCTTTTGAAACAATGAATCAAAATAAACCAATTAAGAGGGAATTTTTAGGTAGGTATCAATGAAATGGTAGCCAAATAGACTAACTTTATAAATATAAAATTCATTTGTGTTTTTCTTTACCAGCAGGCGAAGCTTACAGCTGGGTTAGGCAGTACATAAAGGTTATAAAACTATATGCCTCGCACTCTTTTGTTTGACGTAGACTGGGATAGATGAAACCCATGGATACGCTCTAACCGTCTAACCCAACATTATGGGCAGGGCAAATAAAAAGGAAAAGTTTATTTTCGCGGGAAAAAAGTTTTCAATACGCTTACGAATTTAACAGATAAATAGAATCAAAAATAGCTTCTTAATCTAACACCTAGGGTGGTATTCTAGAACGCTACTTAAACTCTGTTTAAACCCAGTTCAAACTAGAACGCTCCTTGAACTCTGTTTAAACTCAGTTTAAGTAGAGTTTAGCAGTGTCGACTGTCGATAAAACAGTGCATGTTTTGATTTGAATATCCCTCCTTTCATATCAAAACATGCACTGTTTTATCGACAGTCTGAACTCTGTTTAAACTGAGTTTAAGGTGAAATACGTCTCACAACTAGCGCCGCCAATGGAAAATCATATCTTTTTTTTGGATGCGTTTTTAGCAAAAAACGCTGCTGCGATTCCTCAACGCGAGGCTTAACTATTTTTAGGACCTAAGGTTTGGATTCCAGATCCTAGAACTTAAGAATGCAATCGCAAAAGTGGCCACTTTTGGCGAGAATCGATTGCATTCGTAGGAAATCCAATCCTGGAATCCAAACCTTAGGTCCTAAAAATTGTTAAGCCTCGCGTTGAGGAATCGCAGGAGCGTTTTTTGCTAAAAACGCATCCCAAAAAAAGATATGATTTTTTTTCCATTGGCGGCGCTAGTTGTGAGACGTACGTCGTCCTAAACTGAGTTTAAGTAGCGTTCTAGAATACCACCCTTAGTGTTACCTCCCCTTGCCCTGACAGCTTCCATGCAATCTCTCATGGACCTGCAGGTTTCATGACATTACCAGTACGTTTTTCAACATAACGTACCAAGGGGTTTGGTTGATTTAAATGAAACTATTGTTTATTTTAAGGTCGTTAAACGTCCTTTCCATTGATACCTAATAATCCCCTCATAATTAATTTCAAATAGGAGCAAAATTTGTTTGAAGTAATACTACATAATCTTAACTCAGAAACACGCTGTTAATATCTTAGCTGGAAGCTAAGCTTGTTTTTATTAATACTTACATAATATAATAATCTAATCAGTACTTCAATACGTACTTTATTTACTTGAAGTAAGTAAACCACGTAGCACCATAAAAGCGCTTTGAAAATATAGAAAAAGTTTTATTTTTAGTGTACTTCGATAAATCAATCAACAATAATTATACAAATGTAGATTTTAAACAAAAGTAAAGAAGAGCAATATAAAAAAAAACGAATACGGCAGTTTGCCAGGAACTATTAGTGTGAAGTTCTTTCGTGTACGCCAGTTTTGCGCGGGGATTCTCACAAACCGCGTTAACCATCTCGCTCAGAATCCGGACTAATTTGTCCGGGCATATTTACATATATAAAATGCGAAAAATTTTGTTCCGATCTGTTGCACTCGCTTTTTTTCGCCAACAAAATTTAGTGCAACCTATTGGCATCTCTCTAAGGACATAAGTGTCTCTATTCTGAGCGAGTATTTATGATCACCTTGTTCATATATAAGGTTTTATGGCTGAGCGAACAGGTAAAATAAAATGCTTTTGTTTGACCGCAGCCCTGGAGGCACAAAACCGCCACAAGCGTTTTAATACCGATACAGACTTAACTAGGGCTCAAAACCTATTGATTTTTATTATAAGTACTTTAATTTGTAACACGCATACATCAGAATGTTGCGAAAACTCGAAGAAATGTCCATACATCAAATTTTATTATGAAACTTTAAGGCTGACTTTATTGACGATACCTTTCTGTGACAAACTGTTTTTATAATGCTCGATTTGTCTGTCTGGTACAGTGGTATAATAAATAATATTCTATCTGTTCTTAATTTACTTATATTGATTTATCAAAATACTTAGCATTAATAAATGCCCTTATAAAGGGTAGGTCGTATAATATACATACATAATGTTTACGAGATTGGTCCCTTTTCGAATAGGTACAGTCGGCCACACGCTAGGATACCTTTTTTGGTTCGATTGGCGCCCTTATGCCGCGCGCGATAAGGGCTGCCAAGGGGTATCCTAGGCTGTGGCCGACTGTAACTACTTTAATTATAATCAACTTACTTGGGGGTCGAGACGATAAACTAAACTTAAAGATAAACTAATTCAAAGATAAACAGCAATGAGCTTGTGACTATATCATCTATATCATATCTATATGGTATCTATATCAGGCCATTTGATCGCCAGTGATATTATAGAAATTAAATTGGCGATTTGGAGAATTGATCTTGATTACCTTGATCCTGACGCGCCCTTAGACCATGGATCAAGAAAGTACATGGCATGGATTTGGAGAGTATTAGTAACCAACTACGGGCCACGTCCATTCCATGGGTGGAAAGATTGCTGCACTCCTAGCATCGTTAGTTATTGTTACATTGACGTTCTCCTTGGGGGAGTCAAATATAGGATTGGTGAAGGTTGTACCGACGAGAGACTTCACTTGGGCAAGTGAAAAGCTGGGGAGCTGGACGGACGCGGCTCGCTTTCTGCGATCTTCGTCATCTGATATCAGAACCTGAAATAGTAGGAAGAAAAAAAAACGTTTAAACGGATAATAAGAGGTAAAACGACATCCTCATCATCAAATACAGTTAACCGCAAAAAAAATGGCAAAGTTAATCGGTATATTTTTTAGGTAATCCGCCATAATAACACAAATTTTGTGAATATTTCAACTGGCAACCTATTAGGTCCACTTGCGTCAACCAGGGTTAGCCAGTTAACTCTGAGTTAACGTCAATAATTGTATGGAAATGTCAAATTAACTCAGAGTTAGTTGGCTAACCCTGACTGACGCAAGTTAGCCTTAGGGTTTCAAAGATACACCCCTTTAAAGGTAGGACAGATAGACAGACAATAGTTACGTTTGGCACCTTGCGGATAAGGAACCCTAAAAAAAGATCGAAACAAAATGCCGGGAGAAGGGATTTTGACAGCTATAAAAAAATGTTAATTTTTTTATTATTTAAAAACGTATTCTTTCTAGTCGAGCACTTACCACGTAATAGTAGAGTTTCTCGAGATGCAAGCAGCAGTTCAGCACCGCGTCTGTGGCCACGGGGCTGTCCAGTACGTCTTCGTTCTCTACCAAGGCTTGCACTGGAAAACGAAACCACAAACTATTTACTAAGCTCTAAGAACTAACCTCCTCATATTTTCTTGTGCGTTCTATTCCTCCGTTTCAATATCCGGTCTGTATCGAAAAGCTCACAGAAATGGACGCACAGAAAATAACCCCTATGTCCGTACAGTCGTTCGGCGGAAATACGGAACCAGACTAGCGCGTAAGCCGCATCGTATCCTTTTGGAGTTGGGGAAAAAACCGACAGGCGAGGGATCGGGGCCGTACTTCGATGCGTTCCGAGGCCCCTGTGATGACTTGTAGGGTCAGAAAAAAATTCAGATGAATAAAATCAAACCTGGTCTTTTTGAAAAAAAAAAAAATTGATGTTTTTTCGTAGTATATTGATAGTGTAGGTTGTAAGGAGTAAATGAACCAAAGAAACCTTGTATCTAAAATGAATAAAAAGTATTATATCGAATGATTTCATGAAATTTTGGAAGTTTTTTTCGTTTGTCCCAAGCCAGGTGTTTAGAAAACGTACTAATATACCTTAAATACCCGATAATTGAGTAAATGCACCTCACCATATCAACAGATGAGACTGAACAACGAAAAAAGTTTTTACTATCGATTTCGGATAAATACTCAGTAGAAACGGGAATTTATAGTATTTAATCACCTTTGTTTGTATTTACTCATCTTTGAGTAAATCTAGTCACGCGCTTTCCCGGCTGTGTTGCTAACGGTACTAATAGGCGTCAGTTGACGTCATATACCGCTCCATTCCAAAAGGTCCTATCCTAATAGCATTTGAACCGGATAATACATGCCAACATCTGGATCTCTCGCTTCCGAGTCCAATGTTCTTACCACTAGGTCCACTTCGTATGTAGAAGGTAATAAAAGCGCAGATACCTTTGATGATCTTGTCGATGTCGCAGGCGGTCTCTAGGTACTGGACGACGCGACGCGCCGGGATGCGCATCCAGGCCTTGCGCCACTTGGCTGTCATTGCGGAGAGGTCATGGAGCACCTCGTACGGCATCCGCATGCGGCACTCAGGGTCTGGAACATTTCAACGGGGAAAATTAGGGAATCCAATTCGAGGACTTTTAGGGTGGTATTACAGAACGTTCCTTAGAGTTAAGCAACGTAGCTAGAAATTCAAATATTTCAGTTTTTTCTATTTTGAAGCTAAACTGAGCTATTTTTGCTCAGCGAATTTTCGTTCGTGGCAATAACATAGAATTATTTTCATTATTTTAAACAACAGAACAACAATAATTCAGCCGATTATGTGTTCTGGTCGACAAAGCAGTGGCACTGGCCAAAAAACTAGTTTATGAGTCATAAATATAAATTTATAGACTAATAATATGAAGCAACATCACTATTTGCCCCCAAACTGAGCATTAGATAACGGGGTGTATTTATGACCAGATGCTTATAATTTCTGAATGAAGCAACCAGCATTTTTAAATTATGTTGTACTGTTATGCCTGGCCCTTTCATCGAGTTTCCACTTGACGTTGAATTTCAGGACACCCTGTTTAGGGTTTGTTATTTTATCTTGTAATTTGACTAGAATCGCCTGAAATAGACCAATTTTTATTTTATTTATACTAGTAAAATACCAAGGTACTTTTTTTGCGATTTTGCAGTTGGCTTTTGCCAGTTGCTTATAACTTTATGAGTATAGCAACCATTCTTTTAATTTAACATAATGAAGAGAGTGGGTCCTCACATCACACAGGCTACATAAAAAAATAATAATAATAAAGACTGACCGCTCTTGATCAGTTTATCCATGAACTTCATGTCATCAAGCATAACTTTAGTGTCGGTCACAATCCACCAGCGGTCCGACCTCTGCTTCGGTTTTATAAACCTCTTTAGCGGCGCCACGTTGAGCGGCTTACAGACTATGGTGCGACCCTGCAAACAGACAAGTTACTGATGTTTACATTATTTGTCACACTGTTCGGGCAGAGAACAAATGAGTAGTCTGTGTAGGTTAGACTTGTTATAATGCAGCAATAACTTATAAAACATAGATTTTCTAAATAATCTAGATATCGATCGCGTATTGGCTTTTATCGCGTCGTGGAGCAAGTGTAAGTAATGGCCGCCGGAAATTACGTTGAGCCCTACGATTGGCCAGCGCTCGGGCGCGTTCAAATAAACTTGCTTCGGCTAAGTTCCGAGTTTCTGAGACGTTGGGTGGTGTTGCATTCTTGGTGTAGACACCAACTTAGTGCCGTAATATCAATCGCAGTTTATACTCTGACCTTAGATTAAACCTCGAATTTTGTATCGATTGAAAATTTATCGACACATAGGTCTAAACTAGCCTTTTTGGTTTTAACTGTGATTGACATTACGGGTCTAAGGGGCAAAAACAAAAGCCGAAATTGGTCAAGAACTTAAGAGATTGTATCGATTGAGCTCTTTGCTAACTTGGAGTAAGATGCAGGTTTAATCTTTAACCAATTTCTAAAGAGAATTTAGTTTTTTTTTTTTCAGATCATTATTTTTAAAAAACTAACTCCAAATTATTCTGAAATCACTTCATGCATAAGCAGAGGAAAGTATTACATGAAAATAGAAACCTTTTTGAACTGACTGACATCCAGTGTTATTTCCTCCAAGTTTTCTTCGTCCACTTTTGTTGACCCTGAAGAACAAATCAAATGATTACGAAAGCAATAACAACCAAGAACCAGAATCTAGAATAATCGACACATATCCATACTGTACAACATAACAAAAAATAAAACCCTTACCTGGATTTTGGTAAAGTTCTTTATGCTTCAGGTAGTCACTTTCCTGCCATAAGTCCAATATTCTGGGCACATAGTTATAATATGGTTTATTGTTCTTTTGCAACTCTTCTCGTTTTGATTCATATTTTGGTAATTCAATAAGCCTCTTATATTTCTTTGGTAATGTAGCGGTTTCAACAGGATGTGTTGAAGCTGTGTTTTGTGCTTGTGCTTCAATGTTTCCAGGTACTATGGGCTTTGGTTCAACTTTAAGAAGGCCATGCTTACCGAGGCTATTTGTTCTAACAAATTTGGTGCCAGAAGGTCCTGGCTGTAGCAGCAAAGGGCACCCAATGCTATATGGTGAATATAATAATTGTGGCAAAGGCTCATTGCGTGGTTGAGTGATTGAGTTAAGGTGGTTGTTTTGTGTTGGAGGTGCATGTTGAGTAGGGTTGACTCGAGCCATTGGCTTGTTTGCTGCCCCTGTAAAAATATATGATTTTTTTTTCATAGTTGTGTAGTTTCTCTACGTTAAATTTTAGTGCAGGTAGGTGGTTTTGAGAATATCTACCCACAAAGTGGCGGGTAAAATAGCTTTAGTTAGTTAATTTCATAAGCTGTTTAATAATTAGGTACTTACCGAAATCCCTGCTATTTACTTGTGGTAAACACATTTTTTTACGAAGGTTTTGAGGGTTCGCCATTGCAAATTCTTGAGGGTTCGCCATGCAATGTGATGATATCCAAATCTCCGACCAAACAATGGGGTATAAATTATCTTAGAAGAGCTGTGGTTAGTCGGTCAAGTCGGGCTGTGAAGACGAAACAATTCTTGGTGCCATGTCGGCGGACCGGACGGACTGTTACCAAAATAAATAAATCAATTTAACCACTGACCGACCTGGACCGACCACACTTCAGAGTTCAGACAGAAAATCGAGACGAGAAATGCATGCACAGAGAGAGCGGGCACAAGGGGGCCGATTTTGTACGTCCCGATTTTGCACAGCCCGATCATCCGAGTCCCGTTTTGTACGGCCTGATAATACGAAGCCATGGACTCGGAAAATCGGGCCGTACAAAACGCGGCTGTGCAAAACACTGTGTACAGCAAGTGCACAGCGCGATTTTGTACAGCCCGATTTTACGAGTCCCATATATTGCACGTCAGAGTTTTGCACAGCCGTGTTTTGTACAGCCCGATCATTCGAAGCCAATTTGGATTCGTAAAATCAGGCCGTACAAAACGTGGCTGTGCAAAACGGGCCTTGGATAATCAGCCCGTACCGATTATGCACAGCCTGATTATGTACAGCCCGATTTTACGAGTCCCATAATATTGTACGTCCGAGTTTTGCACAGCCACGTTTTGTACAGTTCAGACAGAAAATCGAGACGAGAAATGCATGCACAGAGAGAGCGGGCACAAGGGGGCCGATTTTGTACGTCCCGATTTTGCACAGCCCGATCATCCGAGTCCCGTTTTGTACGGCCTGATAATACGAAGCCATGGACTCGGAAAATCGGGCCGTACAAAACGCGGCTGTGCAAAACACTGTGTACAGCAAGTGCACAGCGCGATTTTGTACAGCCCGATTTTACGAGTCCCATATATTGCACGTCAGAGTTTTGCACAGCCGTGTTTTGTACAGCCCGATCATTCGAAGCCAATTTGGATTCGTAAAATCAGGCCGTACAAAACGTGGCTGTGCAAAACGGGCCTTGGATAATCAGCCCGTACCGATTATGCACAGCCTGATTATGTACAGCCCGATTTTACGAGTCCCATAATATTGTACGTCCGAGTTTTGCACAGCCACGTTTTGTACGGCCTGATTATACGAAGCCATGGACTCGTAAAATCGGGCCGTACAAAACGCGGCCGTGCAAAACGCTGTGTAAACCAAGTGCACAAGCCGATTTTGTACAGCCCGATTTTACGAATCCCATCATAGACAAGATAGTGATGCCTCGTTTACATCGTATAGCTCGCTGAACCTTTTTATAATCTGTGGCTATAGCTGCGTTCAGTTTACACACATATAGCCTAAACAGAGATAATAGAAGCGTTCCAAAATTTTCAAATGCTTCACGGTCAAAACGTGATTTCATCATACGCGTCATCAAACAAAGAAAAGATCATCAAAGGCTACATCATCAAAGGCAGCTAAAGTCCCATGTCCGCATCGTACGCATCAGATTGTAATATTATTTTAATAGAAAGTTGCACAAGTTTGTCCACTGATCCATAATACGATGCGGTCGCAGTCGGATCGCATTGTGAAATAAAACTAATCCGTTTGATGCGATACGTCCGATGCCAACATGTGGATGCTTGCCTTTGAACTTCTGAATCTACTGATAGGTTGCTTACATTAAAGCACACCACTTTAAGGTCCAACGATAGCAGCGTGGCGGGAAAGTTTTTTTTCAGGTTTTTAAATTTTGAAGCTAATCTGAGCTATTGTTGTTTGGTGGTTTTTCGCTCACGGCAATAAAATAGTATTCTTTCTATTTTAAACAACAATAATTCAGCCGATTATGTGTTTTGGTCATAAACTACTTTTTTGGGCAGTGCCACCGCTTTTCCGACTAGAACGCATAATCGGCTAAATTATGAATACTATTTTACTCAAAAAAGCTCGTAATGTGGTCATTAATTCGACAACCTTCTTTGAGCAAAGGAGGACTTGCGGGCTACTTTGATTAGGCGCCAGAAAAGTTGTATGGAATTTCATTAATGTCGTGTTTTGCGGCCATAAAAACTGTATGAAAATCCATTAATGTCGAGTTTTGTTTCAAAAATAGAACTGAAAAGTCAGCCACAAAAAGTATTTATTTAGAATTTGGCTGTTTGGGTGCTGGCAGTCTACAAATTGCATAGAAAAAAAAAAGCGCGGCCATATTGTTTTCGTCGCTTCGCGCGTTGTTCGAAGTGTTTTTTTCTGTGCGTGCTGTTTTAGTTGTAAATAAAAGTGAACTCTTCAAGCAACGAATCCTCCGATTCAATGTGTTTAACAACGCCGAGCATACAAAGGAAGCGAAATAAGATATTTAAAGGTACCTATTGCCACCGAAGTCAAAGGAAAAATACAAGTTTATCTACGAAAAGTTTGCGGAATGAAAAATCAACAGAAAGTAAACTAAGACAAAAGGTAAGCTGGTTCTATTTAAATTACTCGCATTGTTTGAGTAAAGCACTATACAAGCCTTGGTCTGCAATGAGTGCGCTTCTGGCCACGCTATGATGGCCTCGAGCTTAGCTTAGCTACGCTCTCGGCCCTCAAGCTTGGTCATCATTGCAGCCCTTGCTGTCCGCGCTATAAAGGCCTCGACCTTCGGTCTCGGCCTTCATTCCAGCTTGTCCATCAAGGGCTGCAATGCTGACCACGCTGTGAAGGCCTTGAGCTGCGCTACGCTGCGCTCTGTCGGCCATCAAAAGCGCGCCAGAAACGCACCCATTAAAGACCGCGGCAGTAATGTACTATTATTGCCGTGAACGAAAAACCGCTGAACAAAAATAGCTCGGTTTAGTTTCGAAATAAAAATAAAAAAAACTATGAAACAATTGAATTTCCCGGCACTCTGATATCGTTGGACCTTAAAGTGCTTTGATGAAAACGACCTATCAGAAGATTCAGAAGTTCAAAGCCAAGCATCCACATGTTCGCATTGGACGTTCTTTTCATTCGCTGACTAAAACCAAATGAGCAGTCAAGGTTAGCTAAATCCGTAAGCAAAATTTATGGCGGTTTACACATATTTCAATGAATTTGGTTTTTAACAAAAATTTTAACCTGTTTTACATAAAAGCCACAACAAATACTTCTAAACAACTTAAGCAAAATAAAAATCAAAAATGAAAAAATAAAGAAAACATAGGTCATGGAAATGCAATATAAGACGTCACCAAATGATTCCTTCCTACTATAGCTTTTTCAAGCTCCACCAACGTCAATGATTCGATTTCACTCAACTTTCATACGAAATTCGGGGATTTCTTCAGTTTACAGACTGTACGTTAACTCTAGAAATTAAATGGCAACAATTTTTCATAGTAAAGCCGACCACTTTTCGGATTTACTATGAAAATTTGTTGCCATTTAATTTCTAGAGTTAACGGACAGTCTGTATGCCATCTTGTTTTTGGGTTTTCATCTTTTTAACTTTGACGAGTAGAGTCCATCCTAGTTGCGTTTTTTTCCATTTTAGTGAGCTTGTCTCTGGCTCGGATGGAATCGACCAATCAGAAGCGGCTATTTTCTTGGATGGCTTATTTGGTTTTATTTACTTTGACTGTGAAAACAGTTTCTGTTTAAAGCTGAAAAAATGCGTTCGCATTTTGCGTTCAATACTGAAAGACCAAGCATTTTCTTTCGCAAAATGCTTTGTTACGGGAAATCCCCTGAATCTGGGTAAGACTTCATAGCAGTGTTGCCAATATGATAATTATCGCATGGCATGGTTGGCAACGCAGCGCTGCTTCATAGTGATATAGATATCTCAGGAGTCTTTGTTTTTGGCCTGGATAGTTGTATTTTGAATTACCATTTTTCAGAATGTTCTAAAATACCAATTTTCTACCGAATCTACTCAAATATACCGATTTTCTACTGAAATTCCAAAATCAAATCAAATCTACCAAAAATGTAGAAATCTACTAAAAGTGGTCACACTGAATCTGTGACGCAAGCCTGACATCTACCTGACGTTTCCTAATCTGTGTGGTCAATTTTGACACCCAAATAAATGTAAACGAGGCTCCATTTTGACAGTTCTGAAAATGGATTCGTAAAATCGGGTTGTACATAATCGGTACGGGCTGATTATTCAAAGCCAGTTTTGCACAGCCACGTTTTGTACGGCCCGATTTTACGAATCCAAATTGGCTTCGAATAATCGGGCCGTACAAAACGTTGCTGTGCAAAACTCTGGCGTACAATATGGGACTCGTAAAATCGGGCTGTACAAAATCGGCATGTGCACTTGGTGTACACAGCGTTTTGCACGGCCGCGTTTTGTACAATATATCATGGGACTCGTAAAATCGGGCTGTACAAAATCAGGCCGTGCATAATCGGTACGGGCTGATTATCCAAGGCCAGTTTGGTACGGCCAGTTTTGTACAGCCCGATTTTACGAAGCCGTCTGGCTTCGTATAATCAGGCCGTACAAAATCGGGCCGTGCAAAACTGGGACGTACAATATATGGACCCGGGCACAAAAGTCAAATGTCATGTCAGAAGACACCTAGTTCCACAGAACATACATAGCAAAGGAAATTGTCTATGGAGAATTAGGCCGCGAATACACGTCCGATTCGCTTCAGACAATCTAATCGGATTGACGGCTTACACGTCCAACTTTTTCTGACCTCAGTCGTTCCCGTATACTATTACTAGTGGTTCGCCCCGAACTGTGGACTCGCTTCCCCATATAAACTTAACAACCCGATATCTCGGCAACCCCTTGAGCTTGACCGATTTGGCTCATGTTCGAACTTAAAAATTCTTTTAATTTCATTTACCGGCCTACCAAATTTCATAACGATCCGATCAAATATACTCAAGTTATCGTCGAACGAACATTCATACATACAAACATACAAACATACATACATACATACATCAAAATTGTTGAGTAAGTAGTTAAACAGATTGTAAAGAGAAGGAGCGGGGCCTCCTGACACAGGTAATTATTTACTTATTATGAGGTCCCAGCCCATATACTATTAGGACTTTTTGAAATGAAATAAATGATTATTATTATTATTATGTTGGTACATCTTTTAGATCACGGGCCCATGGGGACCCGGTCCTTTGAGGCTTGCGTGGGGCCGAAGCCAACAGCACAGAGGTGTATCTGCCGGATCTTATCTCTGGATACGAGAATCTACCCAGAGACAATCTCCTTCAGATACAAGGACTATTGCAAAATAATATGGAGAAAAGAAAAATCTGGGCTATAGGAGTGTCAGGATAAATGGATTGGGGTGCCGGGTGCCGGGTTATGGGTTGAGACCTATTGACGTCTGCCACGGAAAAATTTAAAAATTTAAAAATTCTCTTTGCCTCAGCTACCCGCCTACCAAATTTCGTGACGATCCGACTTCATTTACTCAAGTTATCGTCGAACGAACATTAATACATACATACAAACATACATACAAACATACATACAAACATACAAACGCCGGATTGTTCCAGTAGACTAAGAGAACTTCGCTCGCTTCGCTCGCTCGTTCAATCACTGTAACTTCAAAGGCTTATTTTACGATCCGACTATCGGTTGTGTATTGCCTATTCATTTAATAAAATATAATGGCGCCGCACAGTGGAACGAGCCCATAGAAGCGCGCGGACTTAGGACTCGTGGTTTAAAAAAACTTCTGAATTACAATCAAAAGTATGCCAATAAGTTCTAATCAACATTCTATTAAAAATGTACGTCTTGGTAATTTTGCGTCAAACTTATATTTACTAGTGGTTCGCCGCGAACTATGAACTCGCGACCGCATATCTCAGCAACCCCTCGACCGATTTGGCTCATGGTCGAACTTAAAAATTCTCTTTACGTCATTTACCCGTTTACCAAATTTCATGACGATCCGACTAAATTTACTCAAGTTATCGTCGAACGAACCTTCATACATACATAAAAACATACATACATACATACATACATACAAACATACAAACGCCGGATTGTTCAAGTAGACTCGGAGAACTTTGCTCGCTTCGCTCGCTCGTTCAACTAAGTTATTTGAGCTTATGTGATTTTTTTGTATGGGAGCGAAGACATTTTATAACATTACTCTTTTGCTTCAACTAGCTTCACTTTCTGGGTTTCAAAAATGGAGTAAGTATATTATTTTACTACATTTCACCCAAATAAACTACACACCGCAGGTGCGGACCGCAGGGTCAATATTATTTATTTTTGAAACCCAGAAAGTGAAGCTAGTTGAAGCGAAAGAGTAATGTTATAAAATGTCTTCGCTCCCATACAAAAAAATCACATAAGCTCAAATAACTCAGTAAATTTAAGTTTGACGCAAAATTACCAACACGTACTTTTAAAATATAATGTTAATTAGAACTCATTGGCATACTTAAAGATTGTAATTCAGAAGTTTTTTTTAAACCACGCGGCCTAATTCCGCGCGCTTCTATGGACTCGATCCACTGTGCGCCGTGGGCCGTGACGCCGTCTGATCAGACTTTCCGATCAGTAATCGGATGGAAAAATCGGACGTGTATTCCCGGCATAACAAGCACAGATTACGAAATAAATAAATAAGTGTTCTGTGGGGTGACAAGTAGTGACTTTGTAACCTAAAAAATTTATACAAAGCCCAGTCTTATTTTAATCCAAGCTCTCCTTTCAAGAATTGGCACAATTTCTCACTATATTTTGTATTCTTAAAACTAAAGCCGATATTCTCAATAACCGTGCCAGTAAATAATGTAAGAAAAAAAAAACCATGAGCATACAAGATCGTCTAAAACCTTACATAAAATACTTCAAATATTCTTGTGTGTTATGCGGCAGTGGATTGTTTGCTGCATACTTCCTCCGCGGTACATCTAAATCAATCAGTAAAATCATAAATCCAAATGTTCTGGACCGAGAAAAGAAGTATACCCCGGAGTATATTTACATCGACGACCCAGCGTACGAGCCTCGCGTGTTGCATCTGCACGAGCGAGAGAAGGAAGAGGTTGGCTTCGCGCGCATCTGGAAGAGCCTCAAGCACTCGCTGGCGTGGCGGCTACTCTGGCTGTGCCGCCACGGCAGCCCGGAGCAACGCAACATAGCTCTGCGGCAACTCTCTAACTTCAAGACCAACCACGACTGGGATTGCTTGAAACTCGCCCAAGCTCTCGACAAGAACACTGCTGTTCTGCTAGCCCGCACACAAGGTGCAGACTTGCGCTACTTCCTCCCACCACCCATTCACATACGACGAGCAGCACTCACCCGCGAGATACTCTCCTTCAAGCTCCGTGACATGATCCTTGCCATTGAGAATATCCACCCTCATTCCTGTATTTCACATTTTCTGCATAAGCACTTCATCCCGATGCAGGACATATTAATTGAAGTGGATGGGATGCCTGCAAAGCCTGATAATGTCAGCCTGACAATAAGTGAGCGAGATATGTGTATTAAAAGTTTGGATGCTTTGCATCATCATATTAGTTTGTTCCACTATACTGACTATAGTGAAGATATGTCTTGCAATACCCTTGTGGGCATGGGAATTTTGCCAGTCATCGCTCAGCTGCTCCTGACATTCCCAAATGATCCGGAAATAAACTTGGCGGTGCTCCGCTTGCTTACAGTGTTGAGCATCCATAGCAACTTGCTAACTGATTTCTTTGTAAATGGTTTGATTGGAGACCTATCACGGCTTATACGGTCCAGTGATATACGTCTTGCAAGCTCGTCGGCAGTTTGTTTGTCAAATTTATCTGGTGAATACACCTACAGGCCTGGATTGTACCTTTTGCATCCACTATTTCGGACAACAAAACAGCGCACTTGTGACACACTCCTGGTACATGGACTGCGTGGGGGAGTGTTTGTCACTTGGAGGCAGCGGGATAAAAAATGTGCAGGACCTGTAGGAATCAATGAAGTTACATTAAAAGATGCTGAATGTGATCCTTGTGAAGATAAACCAAAATTGCAATATGATCTCACTGATCCCGAAATGAATGTCATAGAGGACATGATCGAGTTAGAGGATGATAATCTACTCGCAGACTTTGAAGTTTTGCTTCATGATTTGCCCATCAAAGCTAGGAGGGTTCCTTCAGACATACACAAGAAATACATAGCACGCTTGAAACGTATAGCTCTCGTGGGAGAGGAGGAAGACGCGTGCAACTATAGCCTCTGCTGGCCTAAGGATTGGCTGCCAAAAGACTGCAATAATCTAAGGATATTGGGAGTGAACTATTGGAGTTCCCTCTCGGAGTGGTTGGAGCGGTGTCCTCTGCAGACGGCGGAGATAGCGACCCGCGCGGGCGAGCTGTGCCCCACGCTGTTGGCGGCGGGCGTGGGGCACGACGACACGCCCGTGGTCTGGCTGGCGCACTCCATGGGCGGGCTTATTGTCAAGCAGCTGCTAGTCGATGCCAGCGAGGGCGGTCCTCAACATAAGAAGTTATGCGACAACACTAAAGCAGTATTATTCTACAGCACTCCTCACAAAGGCAGCTCGTTAGTGACAATGCCGCGCGCCGCCGCCGCCGTATTGTGGCCCTCCAACGACGTAAGGCAGCTGCAAGAAAACTCACCAGTATTACTCGATTTGCATAAGAAATTCATATCAGTAGCTGACACTATGCAATGGGAGACGATATCTTTTGCCGAATCGAAACCAACTCTAGTCACTGCATTTAAAGTTCCTATCATGTTCGTCGAGTCGCAGTCGGCGGATCTCGGCCGGGGCCCGTTTTATGAACTGCCCTTGGACCACCTGTCCATTTGCAAACCGGCCACAAGGCAATCAATCCTCTACACAACAGTATTAGAAGTGTTGCACAAGATCACAAAACGCGATGAAGACGTCAGGTCATATGGTTTCATTCGATGGTTACTCCACTTATTGTGGGACAGGCTGCGTAGGAACTCCGTAACAGATCGGTTCCTTGCACTTGAAAATGTCCAACCAGAGGAAAATGAGCTTGGTTGGTTTGAGCAGAAGTTGCTTCAAGCCTTCACAGATGGTTTCACTGATTGAAGAATTATTTTTCATGATTTATTAAGGTTTTATGAGTGATGTCTGAGTGTCTGAGATCTGCTGTTTTATATTATTTTGTATGACTGTGTTATACCACTTATACCTAATCGTTAGTTGGATTTGATAAACCTCGCTGCCGTATGTCGATAGAATGAAATAGGTTCTTAGGTAGGTACTGTATTTTATGTAGGCACCTAGTTATACAATTTTTGGATACTAAAATCTAATCTACCTTGGGTGACCTATTTTGTGAATTGTGATACTTACAGTACAAATAAAATGTATTCTTCTATGCCAACAATTTACATTTTAATTAGTAAAGTCATGCACACCCTAGGATACCCCTTTTTGTTCGATTGGTGCTTTTTCGGCGCGCGGTAAGAGCTTCCATGGGGTATCCTAGACTATGGCCGACCGTATTTTTTCACCCTAGGTACCTGAAAGTGTAGGAGAAGTGTAGGATAGGTATCCTACACTTCTTCAGAGTGGTACCGAGAATCGAACGGGTCCATACTCTAGGTTCGATTCTCGGTACCATGAATGGTCCTTAGAAGAACTTTAGTACGTAATATTACGGGCGACTACAACAAAACTAAACCAGCCCCGCCCTAGCCAGCCAGCACTCTAAAGGTAGGCGTCCATATTAGCTAGTGGACGCTGTTTCATATAAATACAGGTAGGCGGATTTTTGCGTTGCGACTTTGCGATGCGCCCCGGCCCGATCCGCCTAAGTAGTGGACGCTAGCCTTGAGACGTGGCTGTCAACCAGTTGAGCATAGCAGTTGTGCCTAGGGTCAGAAAGGCGGTCTGCGTTTAGGTACGGTCGGCCACAGTCTAGGATACCCCACGGTTACATACAGCGCGCGTCATACCTGAGGGTGCCAATCGAACAAAAAGAGGTATCCTGGACCTGTGGCTGTCGGACCTAGGGTGTGGCCGACTGTACCTAGGTAGGTACCTACAGAAAGTTTAAATAAGGAAGCTGAAATAAGGTGAAAATACCTAAGAAAAAAAACTTCTTGTATGGTTAACCTGAAAAGGCCGGTACATATCCGAGTGAGAGCCTACAATTACAATCCAACACCTTCATCCGAAAGTGGGTCAGAGGGCCTGTATCCATGGCAACCGGTGCTCTATCCTTATTGATCGACAGCTTTGCACGTCGGACGCACTTTTTGTATCGCAGCCCGACCTACTTCAGCAACCAGAGGCTGATTTAGGCACAACCAGCGCCGCCAATGGAAATACATTTTTTATAGTAAAGTCGGCCACACGCTAGGACACCCCTTTTTGTTCGATTGGCGCCCTTATGCTACCATTGGGTATCCTAGACTGTGGCCGACCGTACCTAGCCCAGATAGCATTTTTTGGTAGCCGTTACGAAACTTGTCGACACTGAAAAGCCGACACCAGTAACATTTTTGGTCGCTGCTACGACTTTGTTTCGGTCGCTGCGACAAAAATGGGGAAGATCCCGACACGGTAACATTTGGTTTTTAAGTTACGACGCTGTATGGTAACAATGCGACGACAATTTCAGAAATCATTCGTTCATTCGTCAATTCATTCATTCTTTTCAACCTACAAGAAACAAAATAAGTAAATGTCATTGTCAAAGAAAACTCTGTCTGTTTCACCATAATTATTTTGACAGCGTAAGTTTATTTTTGAAATTAATTAGTTTTACACGTGTGTGTGTAGTATGATATTAGTGGGAAAAGAAATTTGTCGTATTATTTAACAAAATACATCGAAAATCGTCGATGGGCCATCGTATAATTGTATTTTAACCAGTTTATTGAAATGTTTGCATAGTTTTCACTCCAATTTTTGTTCATTTTCTCGACTCCAGACCTTTTAGTTTAATCAAACTGTACACTTTTTACGCTAATAATATGATATTTCATCAAAAATTGTCCATAAACTTACAAAAACATTTGTTTTCATAGTAAAATTATTCTAGTCGTATTTGGTAAAAAAGTTACGGCACTGCGTCGACTTGCAGACACAAAGTTACTGAATTTCTAATATGGTGTCTCTCACTTTATTCTTTCCAGCGGTTCTGAAACTGTTGACACAGATCAAATATAGGGTCTTTCCAAAATAGTGTAAAATATTTTAAGGGGTCATTGTATCAATACAAAAAACTTTGACTATGGGACATAGTAAAATTTGTTCGAAAGACCCTATATTTGATCTGTGTGCTTCGAACAATCTTGCCAAATACAATGATCGTTTTTACAGGTATTACAAAACACGTGAAATGAACAGGAAACGTCCAGCTCTAAAGTCCGTCGAAGGAGATTTACTTTATGTAAACGCTGATTTTGAAATGATGGAATACAAAGAAAATATGATTCAAGAAAAAAATCAACCTGCATTGAATCCTGTTATTGAAAACACCAAATTATGGCCCGGTTTCTGAGTTGAGAATTTTGCTAAGCAAATGGGTAAGTATAGTCCTGTCTCTGCAGATTTCTCACAAAAGAGCGTGACAGAGCGATACGTAAGTATGTGCTTAGTAAAATTCTCAACTCAGAAACCGGGCCTAAGTGAAGCTACAGATGCTATCGAAGAAAATGTCTTAAGCGAATATATAAATAAAGCTGAGACAAGTTCCAATGTTATCGATATTCCAATGTCGCGCTCTTTTGTGAGAAATCTGCAGAGACAGGACGATACTTACCCATTTGCTTAGGTAGGTAGCGAATTTCTCAACTCAGAAACCGGCAGATATTATATTATAAATTAAGCAATCACTTATTGGATCTTCATTTCGTCTCACAAAATCGTTGGTTTTCATGTAGTAAGTAAGTCGATGCGTGCCGGAAATAACGTTTTTTCGGCTACTTACTCATACTCGTACCTAGTTGGCATACAATTCAGATATATTTGAGAACCAGGTGTAGCTGGTTGATATTTTTACGCTTATTTTGGTAACATTTTGTTTTGAAACTATGACGTAACATTACGAAACTTTGTGTACATGAATATCATTCCAGTAACAAAGTTGCCACTCCGTTACAACACATTTCATCTTTGATTGTTCGCTTGTTGAAAACTCAACGCAATATGTATGAAATAAAGTTGACATAAATCCGTACATATTGTGTTGACTCATCGACTATAAAGAGTTACTGAAACACTATCCGGTGAAACTGTGTAGACACTGTTACAACACATGTAAACCAAACTGAAGTCGTCTCAAATGCATACATATTTTGTCGACACAACGACTACAAAGAGTTACTGAAACACGTTCCGGGCAAACTGTGTAAACACTAATACCACACATATAAACCGAAACGCACACAGTCGCATTGTTTCGAAACAATAACGGAACTTTGTCAATTTGTTACTGACTCAAATATTTTGCGACCAAAAAATGCTATCTGGGAGGTACCTACAGTCAACAACACGTAAACCTTTACATTTTAGTTGCTAATAGAGTGCAAGGGTTGACGTGCTGTCGACTATACCTACCTACCCAACCTTACATTATCTACAATAGATGTTAATGGTAGATACAGTACCTACCTAGTGGCAGCCGTGGCGGTTATGACGTAGGCACGCAATGATGTCAGCACATGGGTAGCTCCGTCGACAGCCTCATAAGTATTCAGTCGATAATAAACTCTAATGAAATACCATAAGACAGTTATGCGTCTATAACCAACCGACCTCGCCGCCCGTATCTGCGATCGGTTCTCTGTAACTAAACCTTGTTT
This sequence comes from Zelleria hepariella, assembly GCA_949319315.1. Classification (NCBI taxonomy): domain Eukaryota; kingdom Metazoa; phylum Arthropoda; class Insecta; order Lepidoptera; family Yponomeutidae; genus Zelleria; species Zelleria hepariella. The sequence goes on from OX439379.1 coordinate 22,347,362, forward strand.
ATCAAGCTTGTAATTATAGTACAACATGTTACAAAAGGTCCTAACTCTTTTTTAAGGGGATAACCTACTGGTCAATAGGTGACATATCATTAAAAAAAGTTGAAAATCAAGTTTATTGTCTTTTTAACAGTCCGTAGTAACAGTAAAGTAAAGTTAAGTACCGGCTCCCCTTTTTATGTTATGGATATTAAGACCTAAGTCAGGCAGTTCCTAAAATTTTACCCACTTTTCTCCTGCAACAGAACTTACATTTTATTAATTAAAAATTCAAAGAAACGTCAAAACAATTTGGGATGTGATCCCTATCACTGGGTGTTATTATCCTGTAAAAAGAATTAGGACCTTTTGTAACACCTTGTATAACAGTTCCTACCTATCTAACAGTCAAGGGTTTAGTTACTGGTAATTATGGAATACATCCTATAGGTACCTTGTTTGACCGTGTTGTTGATAAAAACGTTATGGCTCCCCTCTTAATATGGTCTAAGGGTTCAGGGGATTCACTCTGCCAAAGGAAACCTTTTGATCACCAAACGCCGTATAATGCTTTACTTTTTTGTCGTGTGCAGATGCCACTAATCAGCCTACTTCGGAATCCGCCACCAAAAGCGGATTTGGCATAAACAGGCCTAGGGTGCGGTGCTGGTCCGCTGGTCCCCTAGCTAAGTAAATACCCTTGTAAGTACACAAGACAGCACGTCGACCCTTATACGCTAGCGCTCTACTCGGTTTCGTTAGGGGTACGTACGGGCGACTTTACAACAATAATCTACGCTCTGTCTGACGTACACACGACAGCATGTCGACCTTTACACGCTAGCACTACTCAGTTACGTTACGGGTGACTTTACAACAAAAGTGTACAGTCTGACGTGCTGTCGTGTGTACAGTCGGCCACACGCTAAGATACTTTTTTTTGTTTGATTGGCGCCCTTATGCTGCGCGCGGTAAGAGCTGCCATGGGGTATCTGTGACTGTGGCCGACCGTACTTACGGACGTTATAACGAGTGTCATCCTTGGACCCAGTTGGACCGTTGGATGTGTTCATGTGTTATCTAATTCATTCAAGACATTGCATTGCCTGGCCGTATTGGCCTGATTTGAAGATATCTACAGTCGACAGCACGTCGACCTTTATATAAAAGTGTGTACTTTTCTCAGTTCCGTTACGTATGGTACGGGAGACTTTGCAACGAAAATGTAAAGATTTGACTTCTTAATTTTTAGCAACAGAATACCTACCTATAGCTGCTGTCTGTTGATGTTGTCGTCATTGTTGTTGTCTATGAGTAGGTACACACGACAGCACGTCGACCTTTACACGCTAGCACTCTACTCGGTTGCGTTACGGGCGACTTTGCAACAAAAATGTACAGTCTAACGTGCTGTCGTGTGTACCTAGCACAATGCTTGCTAATGCGTACTTATATTTTGTGATTGCCGCACCAGTCGACAGAAGAGCAAATCTGGAGCAATTCAATCATAATCAATTTAGCGTCAGTGCATTGCTGGGTAACTGCGCGTCGAGCTATTTTGAGCTCTATTGGTTCGCTGTATAGGGGAGATCCGGTAGGAAATTACAGAGTGGTCTGATCTGAAGAAAATATCATGAATGCCAGCTAGGTAGGTAATACTCCGCTCGCTGCAGCATCGATCGGACTCACTGGCCCTTGAATATTCCATGTCCTCGGTTGAACCTACCTATTTTTTCACACGTAATATTTTAGTCGGTGCAACTTCCAATTGCAAGTAAGCAGGTGGGTACATAAGTACTTACTGAAATAGAAAATAATTATCTAAACATCGATTAATTAATAAGTAAGTAACTAAGTTTGGAGATCTTACCTACTAGCCCTGAGAAATGAAAGCACACAAGTTTGGGACATGGGATCACTTAGCTATGTTGCCAAATTTAATTCGATGCGATTCAGCGGATTAAATAGTTTTTACAAGTTTTTACACCATGGTGGAATTAATGACAAAAATTTGAGAAATTCACAAAACTTACAAAAAAATCGTATACCTCATAATACACCGTGGAATTTTAGTGGTTTTAAAGCCGAAGGTATTTAGTTGCACTCGTGATTCTGAGCCAAATTCCAAAATTTGACTTCAAAACGAGCGAAAAAAAAAACACTTCCCAATACAAACGGCTATCGCCAATCGACACCATTTGTATGGAGAAGTGAATTTTTTTCGCGCGTTTTGGAATGAAATTTTATAATTTGGCTCAGAATCACCAGCGCAACAAAATACCTTCGGCTTTAAAACCACTAAAATTCCACGGTGTATGTCGAAACGATCAGTCAGTCAGTTATGCCCCCTAGCCCAAAAACATTTTTCGATCAATAAAATTATTATTAAACCACGGTTTTATACGAGTAGGTACATAGAGCGATTGGTATAGGTACATCAGCAGCACGTAAACTTTACATTTTCGTTGTGAATTCACCCGTCAAGTAACTGAATAGAGTGCACGCGTGTAAGGGTTGACTGACGTGCTGTCGAGTGTCGTCTGTACAGTAGAGTGTAAAAAGAATACCTATCTAAGCTATATGGAGGTATAAGTAGGTACCCAGTCGCTATAAGTGTTCTACACTCGTGTCTAGAACGACCTTGTTAAACAAAGGCTACGTTCAATGCGGATCTAAACGGCCATTGCACGCGTATGTCTTTGTTATAAATCGACTCTACTGGGAGATCGGAAAATCGTTGCGTAGACCCTTAAAAGTTGGTACACACGACAGGACGTCAGAGTGTACACTTTTGTTGCAAAGTCGATCAATGGTTGACCGAAGATTCTTCTATCAACGGTTTATGTTATAGCTACGAGTATCCTTCGATCAAGGGCGCTCTAGAGCACCATTTTCCCATACAAACGTGTAAGTAGTTCCGGTTAAATTTCTAAACTACAGGCTGGATTTTGCTGAAAATTTGATTATATCAGTAAATGACCAATACGGAGATTTGCAAATAGTTTTTATGATAAGAAAAATACCCTGATAGAAATTAGAGCGATGTTTTTTCGCGCCGAAAAAGGGGTGGTACTTTCAGCTGTTATTTACTTACATTATTACACTGTATATTGGAGTCTAACTACCTTGGGAACATCAATAATGTGTTGTACGTGTCAAGAAAAAAAAAGATTTTTGAAATACCTATTAAAATGTAGAAATGGCAGCTGAAATACGAAAAAAATTGGGAAAATAGATCTATTACATTACAACTACAACTAGTTACTCGCAGTGGCGTACCGTGGGCAAATAGCGCCTAGGGCAAGCATCGTAATTGCGCCCCTGCGTATATCTTTTTTCAGTGTCGATGCAAGACAAAAATAGGACATAAAAAATCGCACGCCGCGCGAAATTTCTCAAGAAAACATGCGCGCGTAGCGCGCCCGAGATTTCACCGATTTTACCCATTTTGTAAGCGATGTGGGAGCAAATTACTATCCTTGGACGAGATCTATTTTAATTACAAATGCGCGTGCAGCGTGCCCGAAATTTTACTGATTGTACCCTTAAATTACACTATCGAAATTACCACAGTTCGTAAATAGGACGAACGCACGCAGCACGCAAGAAAATTCAACAATTTTACCTTTTATCTTCATTGTTCGTAAATGGGTATAAAGCGCACAGAGCGCCCAAAAATTCCCCGGTTTTACCTTTGAAAATCGTAATTTATGTCACCTTTGTAATAAAGACTCGGATATTCACAAATTTTAGCCTTTTTCGAAGGTGTGGCAAGTTTTTTTTACAACGCGCCGAAAAATGTATCTATTTTATCCTGAAATACCTATCATGAAGATGTTTTTTATGCAATAGGATGACTGCGTGCGGCGGTCACGATAATTCACCGAATTTACCTTTGAATTTTATTGTTCGTATTAATCGTATTCGTTAGTAAAACAAAAACGCGCAGAAACGGCTTTTTAACATTTAAAAAGTTAGTATGTTGTGTTGTGTTGTGTGTTGTGTTTTTAGTTTAATGTGACATTGTTTTTTTTTGTGCCCTTTTTTCACATGTTTATTTTCATTATTTACTGACTATTGTTTTAAATTTTGACGAAACTTTTGTGAATGTTTTTGATTTGTAATTGATTATTTTTTCTGATTTTTTTGCATGAAGATGTTAAGTTAGGAGAAATCTAGACATCAGCGCATGTTTCATAAAGTTCATGCAATTTGCCACGGATTGTTAGCTACTTTCCTCATATAGGATTAAGTTTTAGAAGAACATAAATTATATCTTGTCTATCGTCACTTAAACTATTTAATTTTATACTACCACTAGTTGTGCCCGCGACTTCGTATGCGTTTTTACACATTTGACATTTAATTTAAATTCGACTGTGGAGGAAAACTCAAAAGGAAGGTTTTTTTAACCCCCGACCAAAAAAGAGGGGTGTTATAAGTTTGACAGCTTTGTGAGTGTGTCTGTATAAGTGTTTATGAGGGTGTGTCTGTCTGTGGCACCGTAGCTCTTTTTTATTTAAATGGGTGAACGATTTGGAAGCTTTAGGTTTTTTTTTAAATTTGAAAGCAGGTTTTCTAGCGAATGTTCTTAGTTATGTTTTGTCAAAATTGGTTCAGAAATTTATTAAATATGCTTATTCGAAGCTAAAATGACGGGGGTATTTTAATTTAATAGTTATTATTTCTTAATTTGCGGTAGCAGGGCTCAAAAGAAAGCAATAGAATAAAAAAGAATAAAAACCCTAATCTAAATAATACATTTATAAATAATAAATATGTATTGTTTACATTAAGGTATCGCCCGTGATAAGATACCAGGAAGCTTAGCATAAGAATTGATTAGGAAGTAAAAGGGTTTATAATATGTATCTCCCTCGACGTAGAGTGGGATAGATAAAGTTATAAGCCCATAGATAAGGTCTTACTCATTCTCATGCTAAGCCAGCAAGCAAAGCATACGGCTAATAACTCTGTCTATCCAGCTCAACAGTAAACAATAGTTATTTGTTATGCAAGAATGCAAAATTATTGTTTGCGGCGAGTGCTTGTATTGAAAATCGAGCGGTGTTAAAAGACCGCCAACAAAGTGGCAGACCACATACAGGGTGTTAAAAGACCGCCAACAAAGCGGGAAACCACCTATTTTCCTCATCATAAGGAACATTTTTGCCCAAGGAACTATGCCTGGGAAATCAACGGTTTCCGAGATAATGAGGTTCAAAGTCGGATTTTTCAAAACTTTTTTTTTGCAGAAATGTATTCAGTATCTAGTTCTTAAGAATCCCCTGAAGCTCTGCAGCCCTCTCGCTCGCACTTTTCAACATTTTAATTGATTGTAAGAGAATGATTAAACTTTGGACGATAAAATATAGTTGCAGCCATAGATAATAAAGCTATCGACATGTGGACACACTTTTGATTTCATATTCCTACTAATAAAAAAAAATATCACTGAACTTCGGTTAAAAGTAGTAGTTCAGTAATTTATTTTTTAACTATAAATGTGAAATTTAAAGTATGTCTACATGTCGATAGCTTTATTATCTATGTCTGCAACTATATTTTATCGTCCAAAGTTTAATCATTCTCTTACAATAAATTCAAATGTTCAAAAGTGCGAGCGAGAGGGCTGCAGAGCTTCAGGGGATTCTTAACATACCTTTTCAAGAAGCCATATCAAAATTATGAATATTTCTTACAATAAACGACGTTAAAGTTGCAACCCGCAATGTATTCTAAACATCGGCACTTCAAGCTTAAGTAACATAATCTGATACCTACGCTTGCGCAATATGACTTCTGTGCTTTACACGTCCATTGCGTGAAAAAATATTTTTCAAAATTATAACCTAAGAAAACCAAAATAATTTCCCAACAATAATTTATCGAAAAAGTACTTTGTTTTGGTGTCTAGTGGCTTTCGGGTCAGTTGGCGATCTTTTAACACCCTGTATAGTCCTCATCATAACGATCATTTTTGCCCAAGGAACTATGCCTAGGAAATCAACGGTTTCCGAGATAATGAGGTTCCAAGTAGGATTTTTTTTTCCGATAATGCATTTTTTTTTTTTGGAAATGTGTTCTGTATCACGTTATTAATATATCTTCTCAAGAAGCTATATCAAAATTATGAATATTTCTTACAAAAAACGAAGTTAAAATTGCAACCCGCAATGTATTCTGAACATCGGATAGCCTAGATTGTTCCCAGAACCAGGACTTATCACGGTCCTAAATTTGACTGAAAACTATTCAGCGGTATTCGCGTGATGAGGTAACACACAGACAGACAGACAGACAGACAGACAGACAGACAGACAGACAGACAGACATAGACCGATTTTTTTGCATTTCTGTATTCAGTATAGTTTACTTAGTAACCCCTGATATTTTTTTTCTAAAAATATTCAATGTACAGAATTGACTTCGCTAGAGTTTTATTATAAGTATAGATGACTCGTCTGATAATTTTAAGTAAATTGTTGGATTGTTTTGAATTTACGAGTTGCGGTTTTGCGCCCCCTTGAAATGGCGCCCAGGGCACATGCCCTGCCTGCCCCACCTAGTTACGCCACTGGTTACTCGCGAAAGGACACGAACACACGTAGACTCTCAGCCGCATTGCCTCTCACTTTTTCCGCGCCCGTCTCGCTCTGGGTGAAACAGCTATAGAAAACAGCGTTTCACGCGCTTGGCCGTCACTGAGTTCCCACGGTCCTGAAGGGGACCCTTAACTCTTTATGGCAGAGGCGTAGGCGGTGATAGAGCGGCACATCCGCGCGTGTGAAGTTTTCTTAATACTTACCTAACTGGGCACTTCGTAAGTAGATAGATAGATAGACAAAAAGTTTATTGTACTACCAAAACATATACACAGAAAATGAAAAAAAAACAGAACAACAAAGTTACAAAACTTAAACTAACTTAAATTTACAGACATTTAAACAAAAATATTAGTCTAAAAAGTTATGTGTTGAGTGTGTGTCCGGCAATACAACAGGCCACAACTCAGTGCCTGTACTTGCCAAAAGGCAAAACACTGATTTTCAGTTGTTGCCCTGAGCGCGCGCTGCCGTATCAATACGAAACCACAACTTAATTTTTTTTTTTAATTATATTTATGCATTATGTAAGAATAACGCCATAAAATACATGGACTTGTCCTGAAATTAGATAAACTTAACTCGATCATTAATTAAATTATAATTTTGATTTAACCTTAATAAAATTATATAATATTAATAGTTATATATTCATATTTTAGACAGATTTCAATAATTTTCCATAGAAAATATCAAACGCTCCTCACACCGGATGCACCGCTACCATCGCGAAGGCCTTTGGAATGTTTAGTTTTTGTATTTCAAGAAGATGCGGTTTAGAGTATAGTTTATTTGAAACAAAATTTTGTTTTTAAAATTACTTAGTGAACGAGCGAGCGAAGCGAGCGAAGTTCTCCGAGTCTACTGGAACAAGTATGTATGTTAGCTTCGCTTCGCTTTTAGACAAGAGATACTCTGGTGTTTGATTACGTTTCATTACGTCAAACATTTAACATGCCATAAATCTACGAGACTCCATATTCAACATGGACGCATTATTCAGGAATGGAGAGATGACTTCTCGGGGGCACCAAGTAGGTATTTTGTACACACCACAGACGTAAACACAACAGCACGTCGACTCTTACAGGCTAGCACTCTACTCGTTTACGTTACGGGCGACTTTACAACAAAAGTTTACAGTATGCCGTGCTGTCGTGTGTACTATCTAACCACATTATATTAGAAGAAACTAAAAATAAATACTGTTTTAGATATTATTTTTTCCAAAAAACGAGGCCTTAGCAACAGCTGTGTCGCCTTCATCGGAGTGCGTACAAATTTACTGTTTACTAATCGCGTCGCTTTTCATGCTACGCCGATACGGGTTAGAATACCTCGCATTTTGTATGGGAAACATTGTTTAGGTTAGTTGGTGCGTCCACTTTACCGTGGCCTTCCGCGCCTCGTGGAGCGTAGCGACCGTAGTCGATATAGGGGCAATTGCTGAGCGATCGGTGGCTCAGGTTGGCTGGAGAGGGCGCCGTTTCCGCCTCGGTCGGCAGCACTAGCAGTTAGCAGTCCACAGATAAGCCTTGGGCTATATTGGCTCGAATGTGGTACGTGTAGTACTTACCTACTACTTACATTGGCGGTGATACCTACTTGACACATACCACGGTCACATATCCACCGATTACCGTAGCGACACTTTTTTACCCAGTCGCGAATTTTATTTCATTCGGACTGCATTGGTAGTACCTACACACGACAGCACTTCAGAGTGTACAATTTTGTTGTAAAGTCGCTCGTAACGTGACCGAGAAGAGTGCTAGCGTGTAAGCCTCGACGTGCTGGCTTGTGTACCTACTAGTGCACACGGCAGCACGTCGACCCTTACACCCTTGCATGGTACCTACATAATTATACTAGAAACAGTCTGAGTCTGACGATAGATGCAGAGTGTCCCGTGCATGTTACACCTTGACATAGTTTTTACGGCTGTTCAAATCAACTCAAGCCTTGAGTTACGTATGTAAGTAGACGTTATAGCCGTTTGAGAGTTATTTTCTTCTTTGTTTCAAAGGGAATACTGTTGGAAGTCAAATGGATAAGTACTTACAAAGTTTTTAATATTGAACGTGAACACGTAAGGCAACGCACATTTCAATATAGCACGTTACAGTGAAGTTCCTTGTCTTTCGATGTTGTTAATAACTAGGATTAGTGATGTTCCTAAGACAATCGCTAAAAACTACCAGAAATATTGCCGGCAAAGTTTCCCAACTCGGAATTTACTGGGAACTATGCTCTAATCTTTATACAGGGTGATTTTTTCAGAGAATTGGCCTTTACTATGCTCTTGAGTTGCTTGTGTTTCGAACAGCGACTTCGAAACTAACTGTGAAGAAAAACATCGTGAGGAAACCCGCGGCTTAGTTGACTCCACACGTATTGACTTGTCTTTCCTATGGGCTAGGTCGACTAAGCTGTCAGGATGGTTTAGGTGCTGGGCGAGCCTAACTAAGGCCTTTGCATCTACGTAATGAGATGATCTATACAGCGTCCAGTGGCACCTTCACTCACGCTAGATGGGTGAAGAGACCACTCGGCGCTGCAGTGCCTGTCCCCCACATTGTTTTAGATGGAGTAGGCTTGCCCACTCCAAGCAAGCCTACTCCATCAGTAATCCTTTTATTGGTTTTGGCGATGTCGCTCCCTGATCAACTTGATGTTGGCTGAAGTTATAACAGAGCAAGGACGGCCACTTCTCCGGCGGTTATCAAGTGAACAAGTCTCCCTGTACTGCTTCAATATGTAGAAAACAAAATTACGGCTAGCACAAAAAAAAAATATCTATTGCATAAAACAGAAGCGAAGCATTTTTTTTATTTACTGGTATTATAAAATAAATATTTGTACAGAATATTGAAAAGACTATAAGAAGAAACCGCGTTTCTTAATGTTCTATTCCGTGACTTTACCTTTTTAAAAGATGCTTATGCACCATTTACATTCACAGTTTTGTAAGATAGAGAATGGGCACGAACAATCACTTTCGCTGAAATACGCGTGTAAACGAACTATGAATGAGGTTTTATTTTCCGTCGGGATCTGGCATCTACTTAAACGGCCAGTGTTTTTTTCTTTTTCAACAACATGGGGCGCGGGAAAGACTGTCCCGTCGTCGCGTTCAAATTTCGAAGCGCACAAAAATGCAGATAGTTTAAATCCGGCCTTTACACGATCGTAACTTACTAGTAACAGGAAACTTTCCGAGCGTGGGAGATGAAAAAGTTATTTAATTCATATGTCATGTTCCAAATTCAAAATTATAAGCAACCAACGAAAAGTGGCCAGTACTTCAGAGATATAAAACGTTTGATGAAACCTGTCTGAAAACTTAAGAACACCCATTAAAAGATAGGGCTAAAGCCGTTGGACACAGCTAGTTTCATCCTTATGGGTCTTCATCATCAACTATCTATTCAGACGGCGCACTGTGGGCTGGATTTCGGCTTTCATAGACATATAATCTTTTTTCTAGAAATTGTTGACTTATATGCTTGAATATGTTTTGAAAGACCAAGAACATGCATGAAAATAGCAACATTGAGGAATACCGTTGAACTTGCAACCGTAACACCCAGATTTTTTTCTTTAAAAAATTGTATGGAGCTGATAAGAAAAAAATATATATCTCCACTATCGCACAATTGCCCCTAATAATCTTACATGGAGTTATTCTTTGTATTATTTTGGATTTATTGGCATACTCCATAACACGGGCACGGGTGCGTTTTTTTTTTAATCGAGATTAGTTTTAAAAATTAATTATTATACTTTCCTGTAAAAAAAATATGAGAGTGGATGAAGAATATTTGTTATATAAAAATAAGGATATTTGCTCTTTGAATGACTCAAATCCATCAAGAAATGACAAAGTTAGAGAGGTTTAAAGTTGTATTATATTTCAAAATCTGTTAATGCCTACGTGTTATGGAGTATGCCAATAAATCCAAAATAATACAAAAAATAACTCCATGGAAGATTATTAGGGGCAATTGTGCGATAGCGGAGATATAATTTTTTTTTCTTACCAGCTCCATACAATTTTTTAAAGAAAAAAATCTGTGTGTTACGGTTGCAACGCTATTCCTCAATGGTGCTATTTTCATGCATGTTCTTGGTCTTCCAAAACATATTCAAGCATAAAAGTCAACAATTTCTAGAAAAAAGATTCCATGTCTATGAAAGCCGAAATCCAGCCCACAGTGCGGCGAGTGGTTTAAATAAAGTTTGGAGCATCGCCAGCGGTATATCGAAAATGTATAATTAGGAAATTTATATTTACCTAGCTAGGGTAGGTAGGTATTGACTGCATTACAAAATTTTATTGTAGGCTGGGGTTTGTAGAGTCTGTTGCTGAAAAGTTCGTAAGTTAATTAAAACAGTTTTTTGGAAGAAACAAATGTCTCTATTATAAAATAAAACAATTTTGTCATGACTTGAACTTTATAATATTTTTTTCATCTCCCACGCTCGGAAAGTTTGCTGTTACTAGTAACTTACGATGGTGTAAAGGCCGGATATTTAAACTATCTGCATTTTTGTGCGCTTCGAAAGGTGTTGTTTCTCGGTAGTATGGGGTTCAGGCTAAGACAAAAATTTGAGGAGGACCAAAAAAGACAGACTATATTCGAATGCTAGACCATCTTTTACCGACCACTCCTCAATAAAATTCGCAACGTTCGTAGAAAAAGAAACTTTTGTAAATAACTTGCGCATAATGATTGACAATAAATAATGGGGGTCTATGTCTCGAATGGCAAGCTTTATCTGATTATTGTTGTTTGTATTTTTGGTAAAAAATATTGTTTCAAAATCAAAGGTTTACATGAGCGACCTCGCTCGTGTAAAGCAGTTTCTGAACGCGTCTAAATAACCTTTCAACAAACAAAAAGTGTTCGTACTTGTAAATAACACAGAAATTAAATATTTCAGGAATCAGGTACCTACTGTTCAGGGGATTTTCCCCTTTCATAAAAAATGGTCCTTCAAAATTTTAAGCGATTGCAAAATAAAATAAAAAATGGCCCATGAAGAAAAGACACCTTTGAACGCGACGCCGGGACAGTCTTTCCCGCGCCCTATGGTGTTGAAAAAGAAAACAACACTGGCCGTTTAAGTAGATGCAAAATCCCGACGGAAAATAAAACCTCATTCATAGTTCGTTTACACGCGTATTTCAGCGAAAGTGATTTTTCATGCCCATTCTTTATACAAAACTGTGAATGTAAATGGTGCATAAGCATCTTTAGCTTATGCTCATAAAATATCAGCTGTTCCATACAAAAGGTTGACTCAGTACTGCGCCAAATGAAACAAAACAGCTGATATTTTTTTTCGCTCCATTATTTTCGCCACCTACCTAGTACAAGTTGTTTGTAGTGATCAGCAGACGCCCTACTTAAAGTTCCGCTATCGACTTAGAGTGCACCCTATAGATCTAGCGTAAATAAAGGCGCCACTGGACGCTGTAGGTACCTATATCATCGCATTATATAATCCGTGCGGGATCAGAATGGGATAATACCTTTTGGAACTGAGACGCTCGCGGTCCTGTAGCGTCAGCATTTCGACAAACTCTAGTTGTCTATGGCAAACTCGCGTCGAAACTTGCTTGTGTTTTCTGTGCGCGTGGGTGTCTGCTCGAGTTGTATCACGTTTTATTAAATTAGTGTAATAACATTGAATCCTTTTAGATTACAACCATTAAACATTTTTGTGTATTTCCAATTTCATAACCCTATGATAGAACGTAGAACTAACAATTTTTTTACTGACGCTACTCGAGAACTGTCATTTTCGATTCAGTTCCAAAAGGTATTATCCCATTCTGATTCCGCACGGATTATACCCGTAATCACAGCCTTCTTTTAAAGAAGGCTGTACCGTAATGCAAAGGCCTGTCAGCTTTGACATTTTATTTCTCATGCGAAGTTCTCATACAGTCGGCCTCTTTGGCGTCCTTCCTTTTGGGCTATTGCACCTTTAAAATAATAAAAAATCTAAAAATAGTGTGAATGTTGCTCACATTTCTTTATCAACAAGAAAAGAGCTGATGATACACGAAGGCCTGAACGGGCTTCCTTGAATCATAGCTAAGAAGCAAAGATCACCCCCTCTGTGCTAAGAACACTACTCGGTGAACAAAAAACAAAGTCAAAACGATCCTTCGTTTAGGAGCTAATAGATTCCACAGGCAGACACAACCTTCCTAGATCCTCCTGTTTGGTAGAGGGCTAAAAACTGTATACATGAGCAAAACGATGGTAGGGCGTCAACCAGGCAAGGCCAAACGAGGTATTTTTACTTTGTAAAGAAAAATGGTAAGTAGTAGCCCACGGTCGTGGAAAATTTGGAGCAGGTCCATCGGGACAGTCCAGGATAGAATATCCTGCTGCAAGATAAGAAAGAGATTCTACCCGAATAAAACTGATTCTGTTTAAAGTTGGGTAGAGATATAACCGCTGTACAGGAGTACAGTCCGTGGGAACGAAGTCTAGGCTTATGGGTTTCCAGCCTTGATGGTCAGCCATTTTGCTAAGAAACTTCTGTCACCCTTTTTCAGTAGTCCGCCCGGACGATTTCGCGGGAAAAGCTAGAATAGATAGAAACCCCTTATCTACAACCTAACCTATTCTTGTGCCAAGCCAGCTTTGCAGCTGGCTTAGCACAAGAACCCACGGAGACTTCAAGAGCAGAACCTGCGGCGCGTGGCAGTGTCATTAGAAACCCGTGGTTGCAACACTTGCAACACAATAGCGGGTAGAGACTCTTGTTAGAAAGGTCGTAGAACATTTTTTCACGAGCCCAACAGCAATGTGAAAGTGCCCCCAATCTGGGCCGCCCGGTGAGCGGGGATTTGACATTGCCAAATCGCACCAAGCTATAGCGCCCTGATTGTGTATCTTGCAACGAGTAAGCTAAGCACTCTCTTTGTATGTAAAACTTTACAGCCCTTGACGCAAGATTTTCAATATGGCTCGATTTACAAAATGAAACAAAGTCGTGCCAAGTCTAAGGTTCCTTACTGCGATTTCTTTAGTATTATAGTTAATGTTGTGTGACTTGGCCGTTGAAGGGTACACAAGCGGTTCTGGCGTCAGATTGGTGCAATGGTGTCATGGAGCACCTGGTTTTGTACCCTTGTATACCCTTCAACGGCCAAGTCACACAACATTAACTATAATACTAAAGAAATCGCAGTAAGGAACCTTAGACTTGGCACGACTTTGTCTAGATTTCATTACTTTTTAGAGATAAACAAGCAGCTCCATCGAGACCTGGCTAGTTTTTTACAGAATGTTTTTGGTGGGATTCGCTGAGCTGAGTTTTACACAGGCAACACCTTGTCAGAAAATCCTAATTCTAAATGGTTAATGTCAAACTTGAGTAGCTATCAGAATATTAATAGACACTATCTTGAGATTGACATTGACATTTGCCAGGCTTGACATTAGCATTGACTTTTCTGAGATCACCTACTTGAGTTCGATCTTGAGTCGACGACTATAATTAATGCCACCCTTATAAAATAAAAAGCCAATGCGCTCGTTCAAGTCCTGTACAAGTCCACGACAATTAAATATTGTACGGCAGCATTTCAGTTTCAATAATTCTTATAAGAAGAAAAGCGGTCCAATTGGAATGTTTATTATTTTCACTGGTCAGTAGGAGGTGAATACCTTTTCTTGTAAGTACCTAGGTACAGTCGGCCACACGCTAGGATACCCCTTTTTCTTCGATTGGCGACCTTATGCCGCGCGCGGTAAAAGCTGCCATGGGGTATCTGTGACTGTGGCCGACCGTACCTACCTACCGGCTGCCTACTTACTTATATCTATACTGAAAATGTTTCAATATAGTATACAGGGTGTTAAAAGACCGCCAACAAAGCGGGAAACGGACATTTTTGCCCAAGGAAGTATGCCTGGGAAATCAACGGTTTCCGAGATACTGAGGTTCAAAGTCGGACTTTTCAAAACTTTTTTTTTGCAGAAATGCATTCAGTATCTAGTTCTTAACATACCTTCCCAAGAAGACATATCAAAATTATGAATATTTCTTACAAAAAACGAAGTTAAAATTACAACCCGCAATGTATTCTAAACATTGGCTCTTCAAGCTTAAGTAACATAAACTGATACCTACGCTTGCCCAATATGACTTCTGTGCGTTACACGTCCATTGCGTGATAAAATATTTTTAAAAATTATAACCTAAAAAACCAAAATCATTTCCCAGCAATAATTTATCGAAAAAGTACTTTGTTTTGGTGTCTAGTATGCGTAGCTTTCGGGTCTGTTGGCGGTCTTTTAACACCCTGTAGGTATCTAACAAATAGCTTTAATATAATAGTCCGTCCAATCTAAGGTGTAGGTAGTGTGAGGAGTAGTGTGACTGGGAGGGACACGTTTAGATGGTGTAGGTCGATTGATCCGAAACAGAAAGGAAAACCCAAATGCCGTGTTCGCAAAATTAACGGTACCTACCTACCACCACACGAGCAAAGCTTAGGTAGAGGACACCCGAAAATCGGTTCGGCGCCGCCGCCGTCTAAAATAGGACCCAGCATGGACTCAGCACAAAGAAAGCACCATAAAATTTGACACGCAAGAATTTAGCATGTAGTACAGCTCTCCCTTTTCCTCCCGCAGGGACGCGCACCGCCTCTCTTTCTATCCCATATCACCTCCAAACGTTTCCAAAAGCTATTCGCTCCAGACAAGGCCAGAGTTGTCCAACTGGTTTCTGCGCGTAGCGGGATGAGGCGAAAATTGTCTGCCTACTCTACTCTTCTCTTTACAATACCAACTACCTACTTGAATAAATCGGCTCACAAACACGTAAACACGTGCCGTAGTAGAGCAATATGTACGTTGTGGTTTCAAAATTTTTACTAGAGGTATGTTGAACAATCACTGTAGGTTACCTATAACAACCTACACTGATAGAAACACTGTAAGGAGTAACTGTAACGCACACTATTTTTTCCTAATAAATAACATATTTTCGTATCACTTAATAGTCTATAGAAGTTCCCTCCACTGACCGATCTCAACGCGCCACCCTATATAATTTGTGATTTTTACATTGACCATGACTTTTGATCCTCACAAGGAATAAAATAGAATAACACAAAAAAATAATCTCAAAATCGCTAATTTTCTTGCACTTTGTATATATTTTTCAAAATCTGTAAAAGCCATTCGTAATATTTTTGCCATCCGATGACTTTCCTATCTGACAGTTTTTCTGTAGGTACCATAACGGTTAGCTTCGTTGACACTAGTACCATGATTAGTTCCATGATGGTAATGGTGCTGCACACAGGTGCTTAAAGTTATAACCTACCTCATTATTACATTATTTTATGTCCTGTGTTTATGTAATTTAATTATTGTTGTTTATGTACATCTACTACCTTCTCTATTTTTACTTTTCCAGTCCATCCGAAGGTTGTCTGGAAGAGATCGCTCTTAGCGATAAGACCGCCGTCTGTACTATTAGGTTAACAAAATTCTTGTAAATAATTAATTTCTGGTGTACAATAAAGTGTTCTCCATATATCTATCTATCTACCTCGGAAAATCTACTACGGTACGGAGGGAGCGGATGACGTCACAATAGAATTCAAGTTTTGAAACAGCCTTACTTTAAACTTCTATAACTTTGTAATTTCTTGATGGATTTGGGTAATTCGGAAGGCAAAGTTTTTTGTTCGAAAGTCCGTTATTGGCTTAATCTTATCTTTAGACAATATTGAGAAACTGATTTCAATATTTTTTATTTTGGTCCAGTAGTTTTGTTTTTATGCGCTAAAATGTTTTGTTCCTATGACCGCCAACAGTATGCAGACCGTCGCGTGACGTCATAAAACCGTATCTTTGAAACGTTGTAAAATCCAAACTACCGAACCAAAATAAAAAATATTGAAATTAGTTTCTCAATATTGTCTAAAGATAAGATTAAGCCAATAAAGGACTTTCGAACAAAAAACTTTGCTTTCCGAATTTAGAAAGCGATTAATATTATCCGCCTTCATACCTACTTGGAAGTCCAATATTCCGATGTCTGACTGATCCTCATTCATACGGTTGATGATGATCATATCCTTTTATCCCTTATCAGGGACATCTATAGGCCTCGATCTCCATTCATACGGATATCGGAAAATATTCGTTAGTAGAAAATTATGTGGTCGTAGGACTCGTACGGTCGGCCACAATCTCAGATACCCCATGGCAGCTCTTATCGCGCGCGGCATAAGGGCGCCAATCGAACAAAAAGGGGTATCTGAGACTGTGGCTGACTGTACCTACGATAGGTATGGTAGGTAACAAACACTCCAACACGCACTTGACTGATTTTGATACTTAAGTACCTACCTAGTAGGTAACTCACGATGCAATAATAATTGGCTTACTTACTACAAATTCGTAAAATAATAATAAGTCACTTTACTTATACCTACAACCGTAAATTAAAATCATTCCTACCTATACGTATCGTATATGCTACCCTACCACCAGGAACTGAACCTGGCCCTGTGCTCAGATAATGCGACATGTAATGATATAGGCATTTTTTTTAAAGCTGAACCTTTTTTACCCGACTACGCGAAGCAAAAAGGAGGGTTATGATTTTAGCAGCGTATGTATGTATGTATGTATGTATGTTTGTGTGTTCATCTGTTCCCTCGCAGAGCCTAAACTACTCGGCCGATTTCAACAAATGAGGTGTCGTTGGATTCGTCTTAATTACGCAGGTAACATAGGATAGTTTAATTATGAAAAAAATCAAGATGGCGGCTGTGCTGCGCCCTAAAGTGATGGACCTAAAAATAAAAATTATCGGATACCATCATCATGGGTATCAAATGAAAAGGCTTTAAAAGACCTTTTCAAAAATGTATGACACACGTAGCGTCAACATAACAAATAGAACAAAAAAATCCAAAATGTGTTTTTTTTTTGCCCTTCTTGGTTCTATTCTGGGTGATAGTCCAAATGACTTACTCAAAAGCTAAAAAAAAAAAATAGAAGTTAAAAACTAAAACCCGACTATTAAAAGGCTTAAAACAAGACCTGCTTATCCTTAAAATAGACTCATAGATAATTAATCGTAGTCGGAGGACACCACATTCGCATTTGATAAACCGATGGCCTCCGACTACGATTAATTATCTATGAGTCTATTTTAAGGATAAGCAGGTCTTGTTTTAAGCCTTTTAGTAGTCGGGTTTTAGTTTTTAACTTCTATTTTTTTTTGCGGAGAAAATTCTACGATGAAATTTTGCACACTTGCACAGTGGTAAACGCCATGGTATAATTGAGGCCAAAAAATGAAATATCAATGATTACAAATAAAAATAAAATATTAAGTACCTACCTATTATACACCGTGGAATTTTAGTGGTTTTAAAGCCGAAGGTATTTAGTTGCACTCGTTATTCTGAGCCTAATTCCAAAATTTTACTTCAAAACGAGCGAAAAAAAAACACTTCCCAATACAAACGGCTATCGCCAATCGACACCATTTGTATGGAGAAGTGAATTTGTTTTTCACGCGTTTTGGAATGAAATTTTGTAATTTGCCTCAGAATCATCAGTGCAACAAAATACCTTCGGCTTTAAAACCACTAAAATTCCACGGTGTATTCAAAACGCTATTAAATTCAAAACGAATATAGGTAGTTACACGTCCATCCGACTAGGGCTGGCTTGTTTACAATTTTATTAGATTTTAAAGAAATTCGTTTTTTAAAAAGTATCTTCTGGCGATGCCAGTAGGATTGTCAGAGAAAATTACCTTCTTCTTATTTTATACTTTTTTATATATAATACAGTAGTTTTTTAGTAACTTAGATAAGAAAAGTCACAAACACTTTTTCCATCACAAAATATATGTACCTATAAGGTGTTTTTTAAGTAAAACCAAACCCTATACAATCAAATGTATTGCGCTTTTCGCTCTTAGTTTATTGATTGAATTTAATTTATAGCTATTCAAACGATTAATGTTTGTTACAACTTTACAGGTAAGTTATACAATGATTTGCGTTTTTTCTGAATTCAACTGAAGGTAAGCACTTTAGATAATTAATTGACTTATTTCTGGGTTTTCGTTACACCAACCATCTTGTATGTATGCCATTAAATAAAGCCGTGGCGAATTTAGAAAAAAAAAAATAGGCTGGACTTCAAAACTAGCGTTGTTTCGCTTTGATTGTATTGATTAGAGTGAAAAGGCGAGTGTTTTGATGTTCATGCTAATGTTTTCGACACGAGTTATACACAAGAACCCTTCTTCGGGGCCAATGATAAGGGGTAAAAGGACATCATCATCATAGCTTTTAAGCTTTTCATAGAAAAAGTGTACCGAAATCCTTAAACCCGTGTCAGAGATTCGGCGAATTAAGTAGGTATCTATATCTGATTTCATAAAAAGTTCTTCATAAAAAGCCTTTTTTTTAACATTCCTAACCTGCATGGTCCCTTGCTTGAAGGTCATAAAGTTATGCCTCGCTATTGGTGGGATCATAGCGAGGGCGGGGCTTGGGGTGAAACGAACCATCCCAAAAGTAGGAACATGTGGAATAATAAGTTTTATAAAATAATTTGGCATCAGAATGTTTTAATGTACTGTAGTACTTGTCGTTGGAAATTGATGGCACATATAAATACAATTTTTATATATGTGTTAAGTTAAATAATTGTAATTATTAAATATATAAAATAGACCATAACAAAAAACTCCTATATATAAATTCGCTGAAAGTTAATATTATAAATTGAAAAGAAGAAAAATCGCATTGCATTCTCTAAAAATTTTTAGTTTAGTCAGAGATCTGGAGACTGCTCCATAACAATTCGTTCCAAATGAAGTCCAAATTTTATTAATACATATAGCTGCGCCGCTTCTAGCGCGCTGAAGTAGCGGGCGAGGGAGGGGAAGGGGGTCCGATCGCTCGACTCGGCTCGCAGATTGCCCAATTCCCGCCGCGTGCGCAACGCACCCGCCTTTTCTATTTCGTCACTCAAATCCGAACGGTTACGTTACGTCATGCTTATTTCAGTCACGTTGCTCAATCTGCTATCTTATTTTAGAAATTATTGGTAAAAAAGTTAAATAAGTCGCAGTAGCGTTAGTGGTGTCTCTTCAAGATTCCAGGAGAACGGAAAAGCCGTGTCATGAGCAGAAATTTCAGTGATTTCGCAGCCGAATTGAAAAGACAGATTGCGTAATCACCGACGTCACTGCAGACACATTGGCAGTTGGGCTGGCTGGAGGCGTTGCGGCGATCGGTGGGACGGAGCAGCCACGAGGTGCGGGCGGATACATGCCAACCATATAGGAGAGAGAAAAAGACTGACTAATCAATGTTACAGTCGAGTCAATTTCTCACCCCGACACGACCGACATTGAATAATCTTCAATCTTCAGAGCTTCTTTCTTCCACGAGGCAACTTCGAATTTCTCACCTTAAATCCAGCTGAAATAAAATTATTAATATTTGAATTCGCGCGGCGTATCTACCCTTAGTCATACATAATTTATAAGTAGGCAGTTACGACTTGTTGGATACCCACTTACTCTCGTCACATGACTACACAAAAGGACAAAAGTAATAAAGTGCGCCTGTTGTCCCCGAACCACTAGAATGTCAACCTAAAATTAGATTACAGAAACACAGCATAAAATACTTCTTGTAATCAGAACTTTGACTAATATCTAAAAAAAAATAACAAAATGGCGTGCCACCACGTTGCGGAAGTTGCAAAACTAGGTCGCCAACTCCCAATCATTTAACCGAAATTTTCTCTTCTGAACACTTCCCGATTTGAAAGAAAAGTTGCACTTTGCTGTAATTTTTCCACTTTAAAAAAACGCGGGGCACAACAGGAAATAAAATTCAAAGTGAATTTCGAACCGCACACTTGCGATGTTAATTTCAATGACCGTTGAGGACGGCGACCGAGGAGTGAGTGGTCGGACTTCGGAGTGCGATTGGCGCGAAGCCGAGCCGTCGAGCAGCGATGACGGCAGGCGTGCCAGGGACGCGGGGGAGAGCCGCGCGGGGGGGCTGCGCGCGCAGAGAAAGGACGCAATGATGATGTAATCGCGATCGATGCACTCCACTGTGCGCACTATCGTGTTGAACCATTCCTCACGAACTGACGATCCACGTCCTCAACCTCTACAACGAACAACGAGCTTGCAGCGCAAGCTCTTGATTGGGGAATTGAATGCACTACAAGCTAGAATTAACGCCCAGCCCTACAAAGGAGAAGTTTTCAGGAACACTGAACCTAGATTCCAGCGATTTCAAAGCAATGTAGATCCGCCCATGCTTGTTTTAAACAACAGCTAAAGGACTTTGAAATTTCTGTCAGTTATTTCACTGGCAACTGTGAAAGCTGTTAAGTGCTTACGAACTGTAGGGAAGCACATGTCACGGGTCAGTGACCCTCCCGCGAAAGTTCTACGTCAGTAAAGTTGTCACTAAAAGAGAATCAACATAATTATAACAGCCTATCCAACAAGTCTTATGGGGCGGAGTAATGAAATAAAAAATATAAACGTGAATTTCGTATACAATACTGCGGATAGAACGGTTAGATTTATCACTAGCATACTTTATCGATCAGAGAGGAGCGAATGATGGTTCGGGCGCGCTCGGCCGTTTCCGCCGGCCGCTCGGCATCTATGTAGGTCACACGTGTAAGCGTTATCCCCTCCACGCCGGCCTTGGCTTACTTCGCGTCGAGTGGCACCTCCCTCCCCTTCTCTGACACAAAGCCCAAAGCCAGGCTCTGCGGGCCGCGGGACCGCTGTGCGAATACTTCGACAGCCCACGAATTTAACCCACTCACACTGTATATTTTTTATTTCTTGTTTGTTTTCTAGCTTCTTTTTTTGCTTGTTACGTTACGCCAAATTTGCATGGGTGTGATGATTCAGTTTGAACTTTTTTTTTAAAGTAAGATGTTACATGGTACCTACATTCGAAACACCATCTGAATAATATTAAAGGATAATTAATACATAATAATCTATAGATACGAATTGATAGGAAATATACGAAATAAAAGTACCTGATTACTATCCTAACTCAAAATCAGTTTTGAATGTCGTCATTGTTTTTGCCGAGAAAGACCTACCACTGTGCAGTTAAATACTAATACAATACAAAATAAATTAAAAAAATAAACAAAAAACGACGTCACGCTATTGCACTGATTCCGAGTAATTTGCTGCCGTCAGTTGAGAAGTTCCGTTCTCCATCTCCGAAATTCTTCATCAAATCTTCACCATTTTTTTATGGGAACAAATGGAAAGTGTACTCTTTGAAACAAAAAAAAATCATTAAAATCAGTTCACGTATAAAACATTTCAAAGGTAACACATAAAAAAAGATGGTCGAATTGAGGACCCCCTCCTTTTTCTAAGTCAGTTAAAAAAAACGGGTCGAATTGAGTAGGTACCTCCTCTTTTTTTAAGTCGGTTAAAATTTGCTAAGCAACCCCGTGTGTTTGTCCCAAGGTCCAACTTTACCGTCACACAGTTTATGACCCGAAAAAAAGGGGATATTAGGACTGTGCAGCTAGTAGAGCTTCCACGAAATGTGTGGTTTACAATATTTTATGGAAAATAGCTTTATTACAAATAATAATAATAATAATAATACAAATAAAACCATAAAAATGGGTATGAAGAGGTAAAATGAGGCTTTCGTCTATCGCGTGAGGGCTTGAGGGTATGTCATACATATGTTTGTATAAGGGTGCATAAAATCATTTTTTTTTTAATCGTTTGACTAATTGTAGGCCGACGTTTTAGAAGAATAAACACATAGTTTTACTCTGCGTTCAAAGTTTGGATACCTACCTACATATCTATCGAATAAGATAAAAAAGAGACGTCCGTTTTCCGGCCAAAAAACATTATGTAGGTACCTACCTTCCTATAAGTAAGAAAGCAGCTGCTGGCCACGTTACGGCGAAAGAAACCATCCGCATCGACCTCGATATCTAGGACAACTTCCAAAATAACTAGGCCACCGTTAGCGCTGGCTGCGGCGACGCCATTATGTCGCTCTATGACAGGGATTCCCAACCTATGTGCCTCACCCAAAGTTATGCTAACATACTATACGGTCCTCCCAACGAGCGTTGAAAAACCACGTTCACGAAGAAAATTAGTTGAGAATGATAAAAGAAGGTGCAGTGAAATGCTTTATTTTATCCAAAACTAGGTTTTCGCCCGCGACTTCGTCCGCGCCGCGGTGACTAAGATAAAAGGTTGCAGCTCTATTCTTCCCCCGATATCAACGTCAGTCAGGGAAAAAGCTAGCAATTGAAAAAAATAGTTTTCCTCTACAAAGTTTGGTAGCCCGCTTTATAAGGTTATATGATTCGTTCGGGACAGGATTTGAACCCGCAACCTCTTGCATAATACATTCGTGTCTGTGAAAGCATGGAAATACACAAACAAAATTTTAACCCAATCGGTCAAGCCGTTTAGTAGGAGATACCGACAGAAGCGCCACCTACCGGGTCCATTTTTTTAAATCATCCAGAAAACCATCGAAATACCCATATGAAATTGCAACCCAATCGGTTCAGCCGTTTAGAAGTTATGTGAAAAAGATAAGTAAGGAAGGATAATTATTTCTACCCGTTGTCCTATTACCCGTTTTCCCGTAGGAATAAAGCATTTTCCCGCGGTAAAAAGTAGTCTAAGTTCATCAGGGATAATGTCAGCTTCTAATGGTAAAAGAATTTTTCAAATCGGTCCAGTAGTTTCGGAGCCTATTCAATTCAAACAAACAAACAAACAATCAAATCTTTCCTCTTTAGAATTTTAGTGTAGATTCAGTCAAATCCATGTGGCTGAACCATGTGGCGGGCTAATCGCGAACAGGCGAATATTTTTTCATGTTAAACGATTTTTCTTGCAATATTTCAGGCAGTTGGTTTGCACATGGAGATTTCTTTTGGTCATCAGAAACGTTTTGGGAAAAATATTGCAGCCAGCAGACCGCGCCTTGGATCACTCCAAGTGACAAGTGGGATCCAAGTGGCCCCAAAGTGTCCCCCCAAGTGGGGCGAGGCTCACTGGTTGGGAAACCTTGCACTATGACCAGAAGAAGGACCCTTAGTTAAGCGGACCTGCCAAGGTTCCTCGGGTCACTGGACACCGGTGGCTGATGTTTAGCCGGAGAGCCCCAAATACGAGCCGCATTGTTGCTGCGGCCTAGCAGCAGAGTTTGCTTATGATTTTTTCGGTCTGTTTTAAACAACTTTTGTGAATTCCGCACCCGCAATATGACTTCAAAACCCCCGTAGGTAGGTAGAGAAGATCCTAGATAACAAGACAAGGAAAGGAAAAGTTTGACATGACTTTGAAAAAATAACACTAATTCAGATTTTTTTCTATAATTCAAAATAAGTTTTATTGATACAGAAAACGTCACGTACACAAGACAGCACGTAGACGCGTACACGCGTGCACTCTATTTACTTACGCTACGGGCGACTTTGCAACGAAATTGAAAGCGTCTACGTGCTGTCGTTGTACCGATTTCACCGTTTTGGTGGCGCGTGTTAGTTTTCAAATGAAATCTCCGAAATCTAACGGTGAATTTAAGTCGTTTAAAAGGAAATGATTACGTCGTCTCAACTTTCGATGTCGTCTAAAGGTTGTTGTTTACCTGTTTGGAAATATGTCAAATGAGGACTATCTATCTATCTATCCCCACCTTATCCCCACACTAAAACAAACACACAAAATATTTGAGCATACCATCAATCAACAGTAATAGGTATCCGCCGTCGGTAACATTCCTAACACAGCGACAATAGTTTCTCAACTCTGTGAAGCAACAAACAACAGGCCGCTGAAACGCGATGCGGTGCGTGCGAGTGCACTAAAGTCAGAGTCACTAAAACTAGTGGTTCGCTCCGAACGACGAACTCGCGACCTCATATCTCAGCAACCCCTCGACCGATTTGGCTCATGTTCGAACTTAAAAATTCTCTTTGCCTCATTTACCCACCTACCAAATTTCATGACGATCCGACTAAATTTACTCAAGTTATCGTCGAACGAACATTCATACATACAAACATACAAACATACAAACATACAAACATACAAACATACATACATACATACATACATACAAACGCCGGATTGTTCAAGTAGACTCGGAGAACTTCGCTCGCTTCGCTCGCTCGTTCAAAAAATGAACTGTCGGGGGAGCATTCCAGCATCGCAATGAGTAGGTAGGTACGCGTTTATTCTCAAAAACTAACCTACTTAGATACGTTTCAACCGTCAAAACCGGTTTATTTGCGAGAAAATTGTTCTTATTGGTATTAACAATATTTTTGATGGCATTTTCTTATAAGGTATTTAATGGAAATATTTACGGTGGTTATTTTAGAGAATACATGATACATGGGCAGAAAGGTTTACCTCCGATTTCTGAATTGAGAATATCACTTATCAAATAATTAAGTATCGTTCTGTATCTGCAGATGTCACCTAAAATAATGTGACTGAACGATACGTAATTAGTTTAGTGAATTTCTCAATTCAGAAACCGGGCCATGGGTAAGTTTAATAAATTCGTCAGTTTTCCGCAGGAACTTAACGCATGGCAAGATTACTTAGCAGGCCAAAAGATAGGTATCTGCAGTAAGAATATTATAAAAGTATGTACTTTAAAAAAAACTGTGAATCTGTGTATAAACTCAAAATCAGGAACAGGAAAGCTGCGATACTTATATGGGAACGTGCCCATCTCTACACCTACCTGAAACTCCAGCAAGCTACGCCGCAGCCGGAGTCATCACATTGTTGAAGTATAAACTGCTACGCCAGGTGGTAACAGAGTAAGAACGGACTAAAGTTGTATCTACATACCTAACCGCACAGCGCCTCGCAAAGCCCTGCCGCAGTGTGCCCCACAATGGCCAAGCCAACTAGCAATGCGCAACGGGTAGGTAGCCAGGGGTCTAATTGCCTAACTTCATCATCAATGACGATTCTTTCGTTTTGATGATTTATTTATATGTTGACAAACCTCAAAACGCGTTAATTTGACACGATCTGTCACGATCAGCGGTTGTCATCATGATCGTGATTACGACTAGTTTCTCAAAAATATTATATGATCGAGATCGCAAATTGGTTCATCCTTCAATTTCTATGACGTTTGACCCATCCGTTTTTAGCGATTTTGCTTTAAAACTTAGACGATCAGAAATTTAGAAATGTGAACTGGTGATTTACTTTTATAACCCCATATCTCGGCAACCAGTTGACAGATGTGGCTCATTCGATAGATACTCGAGTTATAACCAACATTCAAATAAACATAGGTACACAGTCAGAGTCGTCAGAGTGTACACTTTTGTTGTAAAGTTGCCCGTAACGTAACTGAGTAGAGTGCTAGCGTGTAGGGGTCGACGTGCTGTCGGGGGGCCATGGCCCCGGGCGGCATACGCAAGGGGCGCCAAAATGGCCAGCAGAGCACCCCAAAATTTGGCCAGCAGAGCACCCCAAAATTTTGCAGGCGCCTTTTGAGACGCACGGGACTGCGGGACTATGTACCTATCTTCTTGGCATAAATCTTAAGTATTGTTGGCGCCTTTCGAATGAGCATAATTTTTACCTAAATTTGACGCCTTTTGAGAGGTGGTAGTGCCTTATTGGCACCTTTTAAAAAGAACCTTAGTTACCCCAGTAATTCAGTTTTTTTTTGCGCACTCAATTTTCTATGTGCCAGTTACGGAGTCCAAAAAAGGCCAGCTCTTTGAGTATCAGTCCAAATATTCATAAGCGGATAATTATCCTTAACTACTCCTTTAGTAAAATCGGTAAATAGGCCGGCACCATGCGCCCGCGTTTTTGCAATTTACAAAATAAATATTGATTTTGAGCTTGCTGTGTGCGTTTGGCCTATTTACAAACAAAGGAAACCACAATAATGATATTTTGGGGAAAATTGGTGAATTTTCGGGCGCGCTGCGCGCGTTTCTTATAAATTAAAAAACAAAGAAAACCGTAAAGAATATGAAAACATTAGTGAATTTTTGGGCGTCTTTTTTAATAAATCCTCGGCTTTAATTTTTTTTATAAGTAAGTATGTTTATTTTTGGCGAATTCAGTGAATTTTTATGCTTGCTGTGCGATTTTTCCCTATTTACAATCAAAGATAAGATAACCACGATAATCATATATAGATGAAAATCGGTGAATTTTCGGGCGCGCCGCGCGCGTTTCTTTTGAAATAAAAAACAAAGAAAACCGTATAAAATATTATTATGTAGGGATAACATTAGTGAATTTTTGGGCGTCTGTTTTAATAAATCCTCGGATTAATTTTTTTTTTGTAAAATTGTTTAATTTTGGCGAAATCAGTGAATTTTCATGCTTGCTGGTTCCACTTTTTCCCTATTTACAATCAAAGGAAACCACGATAATCATATACAGGGTGTTAAAAGACCGCCAACAGACCCGAAAGCCACGCATACTAGACACCAAAACAAAGTACTTTTTCGATAAATTATTGCTGGGAAATGATTTTGGTTTTTTAGGTTATAATTTTGAAAAATATTTTATCACGCAATGGACGTGTAACGCACAAAAGTCATATTGCGCAAGCGTAGGTATCAGTTTATGTTACTTAAGTTTAAAGTGCCGATGTTTAGAATACATTGCGGGTTGCAATTTTAACGTCGGATTTTGTAAGAAATATTCATAATTTTGATATGGCTTCTTGAGAAAGTATGTTAAGAACTAGATACTGAATACTTTTCTGCAAAAAAAAAGTTTTGAAAAGTCCGACTTTGAACCTCATTATCTCGGAAACCGTTGATTTCCCAGGCATAGTTCCTTGGGCAAAAATGATCCTTATGATGAGGACAATACGTGGTTTCCCGCTTTGTTGGCGGTCTTTTATCACCCTGTATAGGTGAAAAACGGTAAATTTCGGGCGCGCTGCGCGCGTTTCTTTTAAATTAAAAGACATAGAAAACCGTAATAATTATATTTCCATTTACAAACGAATTAAACCACGATCGTATTATTATTCGTTGTATTTAGTTGATAAAGTAAACAACATTCTGACATTTAAAAGATAAACTTGGATTTCTTTCGCTATTTCTTCCCACAGATGCGTACTTTCAATAAGTTGTTCGATGTACCTACTTAGATACCTACATAAGGTCCGTTGAAAAAAATATTTAAACTTTAAACTAACTAGTAGTTCGCCCCGAACTGTGAACTCGCGACCACATATAAACTTAACAACCCCATAACTCGGCAACCCCTCGACCGATTTGGCTCATGTTCGAACTTAAAAATTCTCTTGGCCTCATTTACCTGTCTACCAAATTTCATGACGATCCGACTAAATTTACTCAAGTTATCGTCGAACGAACATTCATACATACATACATACATACATACATACATACATACATACATACATACATACATACATACATACAAACGCCGGATTGTTCAAGTAGACTCGGAGAACTTCGCTCGCTTCGCTCGCTCGTTCAATAACTAGTGGTTCGCCCCGAACTATGAACTCGCGACCCCATATAAAATTAACAACCCCATATCTCAGCAACCCCTCGACCGATTTGGCTCATCTTCGAACTTAAAAATTCTCTTGGCCTCATTTACCTGCCTACCAAATTTCATGACGATCCGACTAAATTTACTCAAGTTATCGTCGAACGAACATTCATACATACATACATACATACATACATACATACATACATACATACATACAAACGCCGGATTGTTCCAGTAGACTCGGAGAACTTCGCTCGCTTCGCTCGCTCGTTCAATAAAAGTAGGGGGTGGGGGGGCGTCGAATTTCCGGTCGGCCCCGGGCGGCAAAAACCCACGCTACGCCACTGGCGATGCGGTCGCGAATTCGCGATGCGGTCGCTAGCTGCGTGCCCTCGCCCACCGTACGTAACCACGGTTTAGTCGCGAATTCGCGATGCAAACGCGATACCGTCGCGCTTCTGTCGCGAATCGCGATGCAAACGCGATTCGAGCGCCACCCTTCCTCCGTTCTCTTCCGACACGGTTGCGCGTTTGCATCGATAGTACACTCGCGATACTGTAGCGCGTTAGAAGCGCGTTCGCACCGCTTCTGTAGCGCGTTGCAAATTTTATTGCCTTGCGTTTTCTAAAACGTGCGACAGTATCGCTTCAAAAAGTCGCCGTGGGCGAGGGATCTAAGAGTTAATTTTCGCTCGATATATTTTTGGGCCGATTCTCAAAGTGCCGGCGCCGGCCAAACAAACATTTTCATTTATTAAGTAACTAGTTGTGCCCGCGACTTCGTATGCGTTTTTACACATTTGTCATTTAATTTAAATTCGACTGTGGAGAAAAACTCAAAAGGAAGGTTTTTTTTAACCCCCGACCAAAAAAGAGGGATGTCTTAAGTTTGATAGCTTTGTGTGTTTCTGTTTCTGTGTTTATGAGGGTGTGCCTGTCTGTGTGTCTGTCTGTGTGTGCCCTAATCTAAACAATACATTTATAATAAAATATGTATGTTTTGTTTAGATTAGGTCTCGCACGTGTAAGATACCAGGAAGCTTAGCATAAGAATTGCTTAGGAAGTATAGGGGTTTGTATGTATCTCCCTCGACGTAGAGTGGGATAGATAAAGTTATAAGCCCATAGATAAGGTCTTACCCATTCTCATGCTAAGCCAGCAAGCAAAGCATAAGGTTGGGTTAGAGCGTATCTACGGCAAACATAACTCAGTCTATCCCGCTTTACGGCAAACAAAATATTTTTTTTAATATCAAGTTGGGCTCAGTAGAGTAAATATTTAAAAAAAATGCACAAAAAAAATTTTCAACCTCGCGTGGGTTCAAACCCAGAATCTTTCGACCGCGACGCAACCGAAAAACACTCACAATTCCCTCAAGCAAGCATCATAAGGCTGGGTTAGAGCGTATCTATGGCTCTGTCCATCCCGCTCTACGTGAAACAAAAGAGTGAGATACCTATATTGTTTTAACCCATAGATACGCTCTAACCCGGCCTTATGCTACGCTTGTAGAACTAACTAACATTTTCCGCCAAAATAAAATAAAAACAAATGCCGACTTTTCATTTACAATATGGCGCCCAAATGCCAAAAGTCGTAGCGTGATATTATACATATTGTTAAAAGACCGCCCACAAAGCGGGAGACCACGTATAGTCCTCATCATAACGAACATTTTTGCCCAAGGAACTACCTATGCCTGGGAAATCAACGGTTTCCGAGATAATAAGGTCGCACTTTTAATTTTTTTTTTTTCAGAAATGTGTTCAGTATTACGTTCTTAACATACTTTCTCAAGAAGCCATATAAAAATTATGAATATTTCTTACAAAAAACGAAGTTAAAATTGCAACCCGCAATGTATTCTAAACATCGGATAGCCTAAGTTATGCCCAGAAACGTGAGTTACGACCATTTTAAGTTTGGTTGAAAACTATTCAGCGGTTTTCGCGTTTATCGTGTTCATACAGACAGACAGACAGACAGACAGACATAGACCGTTTTTTTTGCATTATTGGATTCAGTATAGTTTACTTAGTAACCCCTGCTAGTTTTTTTCTAAAAATATTTAATGTACAGAATTGACTTGGCTAGAGTTTTATTATAAGTATAGATAGATATAGATAGAAGATAGATAGATAGATAGATACCTATAGATAGATAGATTGTACAGTCAGCCACAGTCTCAGATACCCCTTTTTGTTCGATTGGCGCCCAGCCGCGCGCGATAAGAGCTGCCATGGGGTATCTGAGATTGTGGCCGACCGTACAAAATTACTATGGCACCCAAATTACGTACATAGTGTTAAAAGACCGCCAACAAAGTAAGAAACCAGTATTGTCCTCATCATAACGGACGTTTTTGTCCGATTTCCAAGATAATTAGGTTCTAAGTCGGACTTTTAATTTTTTATGGTGATTATCGATTAGGTATATGAATAAATCCTGCACAAGTAGGTAAAAACTGTTACCTATTTGTAGTAGTTTTTAAAATAAAAAAAAAACATGATTAAGGCAAAAATAAAAGAATCTTTTAATATGAGGACGAGATTGGCAAACTAGGCGTCAATGAAAAAATATTTTTGGTTAAATATATAAAATAAAAGATTCTTGGAAAACTAATGAAAATGGCCGCAAAGAAAACGGCGGAACCGAAGATATTGCCGGGAAATTCCATGTTTCCTTTTAATAAAGGGGCCAGACATAGCGGGTTATTCCTTCAGGGCCCCTTTCCTTGACCAACCCTTACTCAAGGGCCCCACTTTCATAAAAACTAAATAAAAATTTATTTGGTTTTTTTGCTCTTGTTTTCGTGTATCTACCGTTGGCACGACGAATGCTTTAAAGTAAATTAATGTGTTGGTTTAGTAAACTAACATACCTAGCCATCCAACCATAATGGTATAGTCAATTGTCCGCCATTTTAAAAAAATCGCATATTTCCGGCTAACGTTAAAACATGTCTCAATCGACAGAGGAAGTAATTATAAAAATTAACTATTCTTAGTAAAAAATACGAAAGTGATATACTTTGGGAAATATAAGGGTTTAAACATTTGTTTGAGCATAAAACAACTTGGTTGTAAGAAAACTCTTTGCGCATGTAAAATAGATCAATAATTATTATTATACTAGCCGAGTTTTCACAGTAAAATTACTTATAACGGAGTACCGTCCAAGTAAGACAATGCTTCTGATCTGCCGGCAATTTCCATCCAAGGCAATTTTGACGATTAGAGCTCCGTCCTAGTTGATGTTTTTGCTCCCATAGACAAAATATCAGAAGAACCGACCAATCAGAAGCCCCGGCTCTCTTGGACGGTGCTCGTCAATCTCGTCATAGAGTAAATTGTACTCTTCGTTTTATTGTAATTTGACTGTGAAAACGCGGCTTTAGTGTAAAACAAAAGAGTTTCCAAAATGTGCGTAGGTTTTATTTCTTAGGGTCGCATTTTTCTCAAGTTTCATGTTTTCTTACAATCATTAATAGTACATTACTGCCGCGATCTGTAATGGGTGCGTTTCTGGCGCGCTTTTGATGGCCGACAGAGCGCAGCGTAGCGCAGCTCAAGGACATTACAGCGTGGTCAGCATTGCAGCCCTTGATGGACAAGCTTTATAGCGCGGACAGCAAGGGCTGCAATGATGACCAAGCTTGAGGGCCGAGAGCGTAGCTAAGCTAAGCTCGAGGCCATCATAGCGTGGCCAGCAGCGCACTCATTGCAGACCAAGGCGTGTATAGTGCTTTACTCAAACAAAGCGAGTAATTGATAGAGACCTAGGACCTAGGTCCTAAGTTCTATGTCATAGGTGCTAGGTACTAGGTCCCAGGTGCTAGGCGCTAGGTCCTAGGTGCTAGGTCCTAGGTGCTAGGTACTAGGTCCTAGGTACTAGGTCCTAGGTACTAGCTCCTAGGTACTAGGTCCTAGGTACTAGGTCCTAGGTCCTAGGTCCTAGGTGCTAGGTGCTAGGTCCTAGGTCCTAGGTCCTAGGTCCTAGTTTCTATATTTATCCTTATATTATCCTTATATTATCTTTATCTTTATCTTTATCTTTATCTTTATCTTTATCTGTATCTTTATCTGTATCTGTATCTGTATCTGTATCTGTATCTGTATCTGTATCTGTATCTGTATCTGTATCTGTATCTGTATCTGTATCTGTATCTGTATCTTTATCTTTATCTTTATCTTTATCTTTATCTTTATCTTTATCTTTATCTTTATCTTTATCTTTATCCATATCTTTATCTTTATCTTTATCTTTATCTTTATCTTTATCTATATCTTTGTCTTTGTCTTTGTCTTTGTCTTTGTCTTTGTCTTTGTCTTTGTCTTTGTCTTTGTCTTTGTCTTTGTCTTTGTCTTTGTCTTTGTCTTTGTCTTTGTCTTTATCTTTATCTTTATCTTTATCTTTATCTTTATCTTTATCTTTATCTTTATCTTTATCTTTATCTTTATCTTTATCTTTATCTTTGTCTTTATCTTTATCTTATCTTTATCTTTATCTTATCTTAATCTTATATCCTAGGTCCTAGGTCTTAGGTCCTAAGTCATAGGTCATAAGTCCTATGTCCTAGATCCTAAGTTCTAAGTCCTAAGTCCTAGGTCCTAGGTCCTAGGTCCTAGATCCTAAGTTCTAAGTCCTAGGTTCTAGGCCCTAGGTCCTGGGTCCTAGTCCTAAGTTCTAAGTCGCAAGTACCAGGTCCTAGGTCCTAGGTCCTAAGTCCTAGGTCGTAGGTCTTAAATCCTAGGTCCTAGGTCCTAGGCCCTTGGTCTAACGTCCTAAGTTCTAAGTCCTAAGTCTTAAGCCGCAAGTCGCAAGTCACAAGATGTATAAATCATCTCATTACGTAGATGCAAGGGCCTTAGTTTTTTTTCTGTCAGTTGGGGCAATTTTCTGGCCTTTTTGGTCTGTTGACCTTCGGCTATCCCGCCCGTGCAGGGACAAACTTAAAAAAAAAAAGAAAAATCCCTGGCCTTTTAATAATCTAAACCAAAAACATATTGTAGCTTTATTCGCTGCTACGGGCCTATGCACACATGCTTTACCTTCAATGTGTTGTGTCGTCGTTTTTTTTTTTCGTTGAGGTTTTGTGTTCCAAGACTTTTCTTTTATCAACATGGCGGTCTGTAGTTTTGCTCTAGGCAAAACTGAATTTTGAAACCACTAAATCTCCTTAAGTATATCGTTTCAGACATTTTTCCTAAGAATGTTTTCGTCTTATTTTTTTTTCTCCGTCTATTAAGATATGTTTCGTCCTAAGCTGGAAGAAATCTCCGACCCCATAGGAAAATGTCGGACTGAAAACTTCAATCTCCATAGAAAAGCGGATCTTAATACTCTAATATCTTCATAACGATATCGTTTTAGACATTTTTCCTAAGAATGTTTTCGTTTTATATTTTGTTCCTCAGTCTAATAAGCTAGGTTTAGTTGCAAGCTGAGAAAACGTGATTTTTTTAAAATGGCTGCGGTGTCACTATGTAACTTGCCATACAAAATGTTGGAAGCTCAAATACCTAATCATTTACTTTGAAGTAGGCACCTTCGTTCGCTAGTTCCTAGTAGAATTCATGTTATTCGATATATTCAATCACTAGGAGTACCACAAACACTAGCGAGCGCGCAAAGAGTGACAAATGAAGCAGGGCGCGCGCGACTTCAATGTGCTACGGCGGCTGTATGGACTCAATCAATAGAGCTGCTGCTGCTGTCAGCTTGCTGGCCAATAAATCTGTTTCTTTTTCTCATATTTTGTAATTTAATTATTATGATATAAAAATCTGTAATCACGCGTAAACTTTATGAACAGAGTATTCAAATATACGGTAAACCTTATAAACTTAGTAGGTACTTATTGTTGGTTGCAACTTGCAACATCCATAATAAATTATGTAATTATAATTTTTGTTTGCAAAATACTTTTGTTGCCAACTGTACTTTTAAGCGATATTGGCATTAAATAATTAATTATTTTATTTGCTTTTTATAAAAGTGGGGCCCTCGAGTAAGGGTGCGTCTAGAAATAAGGCCCTGACCGAATAACCCGCCACAGGGGCCTGCATGAAGTCGGCATTCTTTATCGCAGCCCGTCGGAACTTGCTTATTAAAATTTTAATTCCCCTTATTGCAAATTTTTCGATTGGATTGCTTTTCCGCGCTGATATCTTCCTTCGCAGCAATAAGTGTTTAATATTTTAAAACTTATCGAGACTCCCCGTAGTCGCGCGCGCCTTTTTTCGTGGCGCCGCGCACGCGACTTTGAGTCGCAAATGCGATCATGAGCTTATGCGCGACCTAAATCAGTAAAATAGGAAGTGATAGGACACATCTCAAATTATAAAGTTTAAAAGGTTAAAAAATTCGCTCGGGACAGGACTTGAACCCGCCACCTCTTGCATAGTCTTGCATAATGGAAAACGTCATCTGGATCACGCACCATTACACTCTCCTGAAATCCTTTTCCTCTACTTACTCCACTACTCTTAGATTGGGTTGAGGCTGCATATTCGCTCGATTATTCCTTGAGCGGTCCCTCCTACTCCTACAAATTTTTCGCATCTTTCGGTACAAGAATCGAGTCAGTGCTAGTGAGATTAGCATACAAAACCATAGAATTAGGTGTAGTGAGTCTATGCATACAACCGTTTTCAATAATCAGCCCGTGGATAAATTATCTTCACTGGTTATGCTGCTCTAACTTTACCCTAGGGTGATTTATCTACGATGGGATTAAGGAAAACGGCTGCATCAGAACTGACTCGGTTTAAGCCGGCCATTTCGCCTACTCTCAACTGTCACCTTAGCCACTGTTCACTATCACCTCAGTAGTGTTAAGGGTAGACGGTAGCAAGGTGGCGGGAAATTCAAATTTTTCACATACTTTTACATTTTGTAGCTAAACTGAACTATTTTTGTTCAGCGATTTTTTGTTCGCGAGAATAAAACCGTATTCTTTTCATTATTGTAAACAACAGAACAACAATAATTCAGCCGATTATGTGTTCTGGTCTACGAAGCAGTGCAAAAAACTTGTCGTAGACCAGAACACATAATCGGCTGAATTATTGTTGTTCTGTTGTTTACAATAATGAAAAGAATACGGTTTTATTCTCGCGAACGAAAAATCGCTGAACAAAAATAGCTCAGTTTAGCTACAAAATGTTAAAAACTGTGAAAATTTTGAATTTCCCGCTACACTACTATCTTCCAGCCTTAAGTGGCTAATGAGACCGCTGAGAGTAGGCAAAAGGTCAGCGTGCTAAGAGGGCTGGCTGGATAGATTGCAATCCTATCGTATCGTATGGAAAACAGATTTTTGGAAAAAAGTTTATTCTACTGATGGGGAAAAGAGATTGTCCTGCCGATATAGCGTCTAGCGTCCATGAGGACATGAGATACCTTAGTATACCAGAAAATCACATTATCGTGAATTTTCAGTATGGCGGCCGAGATATAACTGTCAAAAGTTGACCAATTCTCCTATAGAAATGACGCTTATTAGTAGGTAGATACAAATTGTATGGGAATTCGAACTTTTTTATTCGGCCCTTTTGGCCCAGAGTTTGTAAGGCCGAACGCCAAAAGTTCCCATCAGACACCTCAATCCCCAAGCCCGAAGGCCGACCTGTAGAAATTTTAGCTCCGTGTCACGAGGCGGAAGTCCGAGTCCCGCGTTGAGTGAAGCTCGGAGCGGCTTGACAACACCCCGACAATTTTGTAATAAAAAGTCTAGGTGCCTAAATGCTAGCACCAGGAATCAAACCTGGCCTCTGCTCTGAGTCCATTGTTTAACCTCTAGCTAGGTTACTACCGCCACCGAGGTCGCTTACGTTAGCGTAAAATAAGTAGGTCAAGGGGGGGATGGGCGAGGTTGGGGAGGGGTCCTCAGGGACCCTTGGGCGTGGCCGAGAGATGAAACTAGGCAACGGGCGCCCAAACTAGCATCATTCAGAAGGCCTGTGGATTTTTAGAGAATTAATGCGCTTTTGAAAAAAAACCTGCTCCTAGTAGTTTTTGCATTTCTTGGCTTCAGAAACACATAGGGCGTCTTCCGGCTGTATTGATTCCTCTCTCCTATTCCCTAGAAAAAATCCCTTTGTATTATTTTCTTTTTCAAAGCTTCTCCTTTTATTTTATCTTTTACTTAGAATTCATGGCCGGGAAAGTTGCGAGAAAATCTAAGAAAATACTTTTGACAAGAAGAAGAGTGTGGGGTGGGGACGGAGAGATGTCCCCACATTGCGTCTTTGATTACATACCTCACTCACCAAGATCGTACACACGACCGCACGTCAGAGTGTACAGTTTTGTTGTAAAGTCGCCCGTAACGTAACCGAGTAGAGTTCTAGTGTGTAAGGGTCGACGTGCTGTCGTGTGTACAAGAATCAATACACCTTATTTTTATACGGTAAAGTTATACCGACTGTCTTACTTTCCCAACCTCGGAAATCTCAGCTTGTTCCAAAAACTTACACTTTGTCCGAAATGTCTCTTTATTATTTTAATATTTTTGAGGCGACATCTCGGACACTGTTTTATACAGTGGGATAAAAAACTCCCTACGATCTTATTTATGAGGAGAGTAATAAAAATGTTACAAACCCACATGCAAATAATATCTTGTGTACTCATGCAGTCTTCAACATTTGCTCTCCCCCGCATGTGTGTCGCTCGCAACCAGAGATGGGCGGTGGGTATATACCCAATCTACCCATTTGGGTATTTACCGGGTACATTGGGTATATACCCGGTAAATACCCGTATGCACCCATTTGCTGGGTATATACAATTTGTGACTAAAAATTAACAACAAAGTATGCCAATCAGTTCTACACCATGTTCCCTACACAAAGTACGTCTTAGTAATTTTTCGTTGAACGCATATTTACAAATTTATGCATGTTTTTGTGATTTCTTTGTATGAAAACGAATATTCATAAGGACATTTGTCTTATATATTTATAGAATTAACAACCGGTATGTTTAAAAAGTACTTTGTCATACTTTGTGTGACTAATATAATAGTTTTTAATATGAATTTAACAATAATTATTATTGATTAGGAACCAAGTGTCAAAAATTTATATTTACATTGAAACGGTAGACAATACACTGATGAAGTCAGGTCATTTCGGTCTAATTAAAATGCGAAGATGGGTTAGGTGTTGCAAATAACAAAAAAATATTATCATAAAGTATGGTTTTTCCCGAACAAAGAATAACTAAAACTTATTACATTCGTTTATTTTATTTTGCAAATGGCATTGTGCTCGTAATACTATATGGTGAAATGTAAGCCGTCCAGCCACATCATTACGTCCGACTCGGCCTCATCTACACCGCCGCCTTGGATGGTGAACAGCGGGTAGTCGTAGTTGATGTGGAACATCGTCTGAACCCGCCCGCACACGCAACTCGGGTCCGACCCACAGTTACATTTTGTGTATTTAGCTCCGCACACCTTCCCCGTAAGACCCGGAATCTATTTATTTGAGTCCTGGCACACGGATATCTGGATCGGACTCGAGATGCTTGTTAAGCAG
Source organism: Zelleria hepariella (assembly GCA_949319315.1). NCBI lineage: Eukaryota > Metazoa > Arthropoda > Insecta > Lepidoptera > Yponomeutidae > Zelleria > Zelleria hepariella. Next base: position 22,385,101 of record OX439379.1, read on the forward strand.
GTCGACAGATGTCCACCAATCCCGCCATTTCTTAATCAGCGTTCTGTCGTCCTGCAAGAGTTCATGGGCCTGCATGGTATGGCAAGATGGTTGCAATTCTCTGATGCAACCCCGATTCGGTCAAAATCCCACCAAAATTGAGGGTTGCTTTGACCAAGTGCTTGTATTAACTTCTAACATCGAAGCAGGATTCCAAAAGAAACTCAAAACAGTGGTGGTATTCGTGGATCTCAGCTCAGCATTTGAAAGTCTCTGGAACATGTCTGGAAACAAGGACAATCAGGGACCTACGAGTTCGTATTTTTTTTTTAATGCAACGCATGTATCGTCTTTATGACGCCCTGCTTTCAAACGCCAAACTCTGAACAATATTGTTACGCAGGGCTTAGTCCTGGCGCCTACGCTTATCAACGTCTACGTCAGTTACATACCAAAAGTCTCCGGTTGAACATTTATGTAGGCGACGACATTGCCATCACAGCACAAGCTTCAACACTGGACAAAGCGACAACACTGGTTCAGGAAGCCGTTGCAAAGTTTGAGCGCTATTTCATCGACTGGGGACTTAAACCTAATCCATGTAAAACTGTGTGCTGCTTCTTTTACCTCAACAATATGCAAGCTAGTAAGTGAAGATGTTAAACGCAGTTTCTGCAATGTAGCACGATCCTTACCCAGGCTATCTTGGTGTAACTCTAGACAAAACTTCTACTTTTAAAGCCCCCCTCAAGAAAGTAAAGAAAATGGTATCAAACAGCTGCAACCTGATACGAAAACTGGCAGCGATAACATGGGGCTGAAAAGCGGATACACTGCGCATATCAACACTAGCCCTTGTCCATAGTGCGGCCCGAGCCAGTGTAGGCCGGCCATCATACTGACCTGGTTGACGTTGAACTGAACAGCGCCATTAGGAACATATTATTATCCGGAACCGTCAGACCTACAAACACCAATTGGCTTCCCGTCATTTCCTACATATTCCCGTCACGTCTGTGAAGATCATTAATGATCAGAATGGAGTATGATAAGATCAACAATATGCCGCACCTGCCACTAGTACCTTATCTTCAGGCAACTCGCAGTGATCTTCGCCTAACATCAGAGAGATCTTTTGCCATGCCATGCAGGCCCATACTCTTGCAGGACGACAGAACGCTGATGGAGAAATGGCGGGATCAGTAGACATCTGTGGATCTACCTAACACGCTTCTCGAGTCCAAGCCAGATATCCGTGTGCCAGGTTTCCATCTTCCCAGAAAGCACTGGACTCAAATAAATAGATTCCGTGTCTTACGGGGAAGGTGTGCGGAGCTAAATACCCAAAATGTAACTGGGGGTCGGACCCGAGTTGCGTGTGCGGGCGGGTTCAGACGATGTCCCACATCAACTACGACTACCCGCTGTTCGCCATCCAAGGCGGCGGTGTCGATGAGGCTGACTCGGACGTAATGAGGTGGCTGGACGACTTACATTTCACCGTATAGCATTTTGAGCACAATGCCATTTGAAAAATAAAATAAATAAAGTAAACGAATGTAATAAATTTTAGTTATTCTTTGTTCGGGAAGAACAAACATAAAACCATACTTTATGATTATAATTTGTTATTTGCAACACTTAACCCGTCTTCGCATTTTAATTAGACCGAAATGACCTGACTTCATCAGTGTATTGTCTACCGTTTCAATGTAAATATAAATTTTTGACACTTGGTTCCTAATCAATAATAATTTTTGTTAAATTCATATTTAAAACTATTTTATTAGTCATACAAAGTATGACAAAGTACTTTTTAAACATACCGGTTGTTAATTCTATAAAAATATAAGACAATGTCCTTATGAATATTCGTTTTCATAGAAAGAAATCACAAAAACATGCATAACTTTGTAAATATGCGTTCAACGAAAAATTACTAAGACGTACTTTGCGTAGGGAATATGGTTTAGAACTGATTGGCATACTTTGTTTTTCATTTTAATAATTTTCATTATACTTGAAATCACAAATTGAATGTACCCAGCAAATGGGTGCATACGGGTATTTACCGGGTACATATCGGGTAAATACCCACAGGTGGGTATATACCCGGGTACGTGCCCATCTCTGCTCGCAACACACATTTTATTTCATCAATTTTATGTTAGCATATCTTAACTATATTATGTTGACAATATTTGAATGTTTTGCCTCGTGTACCAACGTTTGGCAATCTGCTTCCGCGTCTCATGTCACTGCGCAGGTAACAAAGGCTCAGCACATCCAAAAAGTCCCACTAGTTATAGTGTTTTATCAAGACGAAGCGTAGGGTAGCGTAAAATCAAATAATGTTTGATGAAAAAGTACTAGGCTTACATAAGATGGTAGGAGGATCACCACCTCAGTTCCCACATAATTACGCGGGGTTAGTTAGGAACAAAATGATGTGAAAACTGAGGTGATGATCCTCCTAGCACCTTATGTAATAAATAAGCCTAGTACTTATTCATAAAAAATGAGCCGAACGCGATCTGAGTGCTTAAATTCAGGCTATCCTAAAATAGGCAGCTGTGGTAACGCTCTTTCTCTGTGTATTTTTGAATACTTTAGTACGTATCTGACTGTACGATACAGGTTCTATATTTTGCGAGTGTCCGAGATGTCGCCTCAAAAATAATAAAAATACAAAGCGACATTTCGGACAAAGTCTCCGAAAATATTTTTTATCTCCCACGCTCGGAACGAACGCGACGCCGGGACAGTCTTTCCAGCGATTGTGTTGGAAAAGAAAAAAAAACTGGCCGTTTAAGTAGATGCCAAATCCCGACAGAAAAAAGAGCCTCATTCATAGTTCGTTTACACGCGTATTTTAGCGAAAGTGATTGTTCGTGCCCATTCTATAAACAAAACTGTGAATGTAAATGGGGCATAAGCATCTTTTAAAAAGGTAAAGTCACGGAATAGAACATTCAGAAACGCGATTTCTTCTTATAGTCTTTTCAATATTTTGTACACTATATTTATTTTATAATATTAGTAAATAAAAAAAATTCTTCGCTTCCGTTTTATGAAATATCTAGATAATTATGTTTTGGTATGTTAAATATATTTTTTCAAACGATATTACTAATTTAATTTTTTATCTCCTAGAAATGTTTAATTTATATAATAAAAGTTCAGAATGCATCCGGAAAAAAAAAATCTTTTATTTACATTATTTTTGTGTCTGGATAAATAAACTTCAGGAAATTATTAATAAAACGAATGGTTTTAATACCAACGAAGCTCAAAAGTCAGAAGCTCGGCAGCCGTAACTACAGTAAAATATGCTTTTTCGTCTCCCATGCTCGGAAAGTACGCTGTTACTTTAAACATGCGATCGTAGAAGATCCTTTTTTAAACCACTTTGTATTTTTGTGCGCTTCGAAATTTGAACTCAACGCCCTAATAAAAAAATATAAGGAACTCCTTCAATTTGTAGCATTGCCTAGCAACGGGTTGTTGATTTTATGATACTTCAAGAAGACATGCTTTGTAATAAACAACCCGTTGCTAGGCAACGCCACATACTCCTTTGTGAAGAAGCAAAAAAGAAGGAAACTCATTTCACTAACCTCTATGGTAGGTACCTAACTACCTATGTCTATTGTTTGTCACGCTTGGCTAACAAAATCATTTCCACTCACAAATAACTATTAATAGTTATTTGTTATGCAAGAAAGCAAAATTATTGTTTGCGGCGAGTGCTTGTATTGAATACTGAGCTAGCGAAGGTTTCTAAAATTGAGCCACGAGCGTAGCGAGTGGTTCAAAAAAAGAAACCTGAGCGTAGCGAGGTATTCAGAAGCACGAGACGCAAATAATATTGCATTCGTGCGAAACACAAAACTTTTCATCTCACAGAAGAGAGGAAATAATTTTGTTAGCCAAGCGGGACAAACAAAGTAGACAACTACTTGCAGGCAAAACAGGTGAGTCAAATACGAGTAAGTTCCTTTTAAAAGCATAATTTACTGTAGTTACGGCTGCCGCACTAAAGTTTTCAGCTTCAAAAAACCATTCGTTTTATTAATAATTTCCTGAAGTTTATTTATCCAGACACAAAAATAATGAAAATTAAAAGAATGTTTTTTTTTCCGGGTTCATTCTGAAATTTTACCATATAAATTTAAAATTTCTAGAGGTAAAAAGTAAATTCAATTACCTATATCGTTTGAAAAAAAATATTTATCAAACCAACCCATAATTATCTAATTGATAAAACAGAAGCGGAGCATTTTTTTAATGTACTGTAATTAAAAATAAATATAGTGTACAAAATATTAAAAAGACTGTAAGAAGAAACCGCGTTTCTGAATGTTCTATTCCGTGACTTTAGATGTCTATGCCTCATTTGCATTCACCGTTTTGTATAGAAGGGCACTGTCGTGGAGAGTCGCGTCTAAACGAGGCTCTTCTTTCTGAAGCTTTTATGAAATTATATGGCATCTAGTGAAACGGCCAGTGTTTTTTCTTTTTCTACATCATGGGGCGTGCAGAACAAAGGCGTTTAAATTTCGAAGCGCACAAAAATTCAGATTGGTTAAATTCGGGTTTTACACGGTTGTAAGTTGCTAGTAACAGCAAACTTTCCGAGCATGGGAGATGAAATAGTTATTTGTTATGCAAGAATGCAAAATTATTGTTTGCGGCGAGTGCTTGTATTGAAAGCCGAGCTAGCGAAGGTTTCTAAAATTGAGCCACGAGCGTAGCGAGTGGTTCAAAAAAAGAAACCTGAGCGTAGCGAGGTATTCAGAAGCACGAGACGCAAATAATATTGCATTCGTGCGAAACACAAAACTTTTCATCTCACGGAAGCGAGGAAATGATTTTGTTAGCCAAGCGGGAAAAACTCTATAGACAACTACTTACAGGCAAAACAGGTGAGTCAAATAAGTTCCTTTTAAAAGCATATTTTACTGTAGTTACGGCTGCTGCATTAAAGTTTTGAGCTTTGTTGGTATTAAAACCATTCGTTTTATTAATAATTTTCTGAAGTTTATTTATCCAGACACAAAAATAATGTAAATAAAAGATTGTTTTTTTTCCGGGTGCATTCTGAACTTTTACCATATAAGTTAAAAAATTCTAGGAGATAAAAAATGAAATAAGTAATATCGTTTGAAAAAATGTATTTAACAAACCAAAACATAATTATCTATTTGATAAAACAGAAGCGAAACATTTATTTTATTTTCTGGTATTATAAAATAAATATGTGTACAAAATATTGAAAAGACTATAAGAAGAAACCGCGTTTCTGAATGTTCTATTCCGTGAATTACCTTTTTAAAAGATTCTTATGCACCATTTACATTCACAGTTTTGTATAGAGAATGGGCACGAACAATCACTTTCGCTGAAATACGAGTGTAAACGAACTATGAATGAGGTTTTATTTTCCGTCGGGATTCGGCATCTACTTAAACGGCCAGTGTTTTTTTCTTTTTCAACACCATAGGGCACGGGAAAGACTGTCCCGGCGTCGCGTTCAAATTTCGAAGCGCACAAAAATGCAGATAGGTAGTTTAAATCCGGCCTTTACACGATCGTAAGTTACTAGTAACAGCAAACTTTCCGAGCGTGGGAGATGAAAAGTAAATTAAATTATATCGTTTGAAAAAATTTATTTAACAAACCAACCCATAATTATCTAATTGACAAAACAGAAGCGGAGCATTATTTTAATGTACTGTAATTAAAAATAAATATAGTGTACAAAATATTAAAAAGACTGTAGAAGAAACCGCGTTTCTGAATGTTCTATTCCGTGACTTTAGATGTCTATGCCTCATTTGCATTCACAGTTTTGTATAGAAAATGGGCACTGTCGTGGAGAGTCGCGTCTAAACGAGGCTCTTCTTTCTGAAGCTTTTATGAAATTATATGGCATCTAGAGAAACGGCCAGTGTTTTTTTCTTTTTCTACATCATGGGGCGTGCAGAACAAGGGCGTTTAAATTTCGAAGCGCACAAAAATGCAGATTGGTTAAATTCGGGTTTTACACGGTTGTAAGTTGCTACTAACAGCAAACTTTCCGAGCATGGGAGATGAAAAAGAAACTTATTTGACTCACCTGTTTTGCCTGTAAGTAGTTGTCTATAGAGTTTTTCCCGCTTGGCTAACAAAATCATTTCCTCGCTTGTGTGAGATGAAAAGTTTTGTGTTTCGCACGAATGCAATATTATTTGAGTCTCGTGCTTCTGAATACCTCGCTACGCTCAGGTTTCTTTTTTTGAACCACTCGCTACGCTCGTGGCTCAATTTTAGAAACCTTCGCTAGCTCGGTTTTCTATACAAGCACTCGCCGCAAACAATAATTTTGCATTCTTGCATAACAAATAACTATTGTCCGAGATGTCGCCTACTCGGCAGTTCTTACCGCGCGCGGCAAAGGGGCGCCAATCGAACAAAAAGGGGTATCCTGACTGTACTACGTACCTAGTCTGGGTGATGACTCGAAGAAATAATAGGTAAATCCTATAAGGCCGGCCACATACAGACGGATTTTTTCCGTAACGGAAAAACTAATGTGGGTTCCAAACGCAGCTACTGCATACAAATCTATGAAAATTCCGGACGAAAAAAAACCGTATGTATGTGGCCGGCCTAAGATGTTCATTCAATATCGTCTGCCTTTCATTTCACCCTTTGTGTTTCGTCAGCCTTTCAGGAATCAGGGACGAATGCATGTTGGTTGCCCAGTAGAAGAACGATTGGATTGACCCACAAGCACGACACAATGCAATGAGATCAAAGGAGCTTTACTTTACAGTCTGTTCCAATGAAATTTTCAGCTGTAGTCAACTAACTGTTGAATTCTAAAGGTGAACCGAACTTGTATGACCCTGGACTCTGGATTCGCGATGTACCTACTCGTGCACCGATTAACACCGTCCATTGTGGACAGATTACAAAAATCACAAAAATATATAAAATCGTATTTTCACAGGTGGGTCCATAAAAAATCTGACTGAGAACTTCGGAGATGTAGAACGGAACTCCTAACCGGACAGCAGCGAATCGCTGGAAATCTGTGCAATCCAGAGATTGCAAATCATAACCATTCAATACAATAAATGACATATCTAAATATAAGCCGAAAATAGGGTTTCCGGAGAAAGTTTGGCACCAATTCCAATATTATTTTTGAAGTCGGTTTAATTTATAAGCCCATCTTCTTAGGTTCAACATCGTCGGGGCCACTTTTTATGGCATTTGTTGTAAGCTTGTGTGTGAGTACATAATGCAATTTGCTCAGACAGAACTTTAATTTCGTTATAAAATGTTATTGGCACACATAGGTGTTTTCATGCAGTAGGTATAGTGTCATACAGACAGACACACAGGGCATTGAAAGCCACTGAGGCATCCCGTCCTAGCCGGTTAGTACAATCAGAGTCCAGATTAACCTGTTTGACTAGAAGGGACTTCCTAAAATGCAATTCTGTATTTATTCAGTGTGCTAGGCGAGATGGACTGAATGTGAAGCCCCTATGTAACGTATAATGTATGAATGAAATGAATGTAAATGTATCCTATTGTACGTACAGCTTAGGGTACCTACCGTGTGACGTTGTGGTTGACTTATAAAGTACTATCTGTAAGAAACTTCATAACTAGTGGTTCGCCCCGAACTATGAACTCGCGACCCCATATCTCAGCAACCCCTCGACCGATTTGGCTCATGTTTGAACTTAAAAATTCTCTTGGCCTCATTTACCTGCCTACCAAATTTCATGACGATCCGACTAAATATACTCAAGTTATCGTCGAACGAACATTCATACATACATACATACATACATACATACATACATACATACATACATACATACATACATACATACATACAAACGCCGGATTGTTCCAGTAGACTCGGAGAACTTCGCTCGCTTCGCTCGCTCGTTCAATTAATTTGTATTATGCGAGTTTACATAAACGTACGAAAATATACCATGAGGACGAGAACTTAATGTTATTTACGAAAAAAATACAAATAAGTATAGAAACAATTTCAACCTATTCCTAGTATATCCAGCCCATGAGTAAAGCCCACTGCTGAGCATAGGCCTTTTCACGCAAACCCCTATTGTCCTTTGTCCTCCCGCCCGCGGAAAGAGATTTTGGTCTACTCACTGTCCGTCCACCCATTCTCTAACTGCATTAGTCCACTGTCTGTCTTCGCGTCTAGTCAGCAAATACCCCACATAGACTCAAGTATAGTGGTAGACCGTGCAAATATAGGTACGTGCGAGTTACACTCTACATTACCAAAGCGTAATCTGGGTCGAATCTTGTCCCGGTAGCCAAAGAAACCAGCTAGTGTGCCAACAAACACAATCATGGAACTTTCCGACCGATCTGCCAGATACCCTAATTGCCCGTAACACTCTTGAAATAGAGGTTACTATTTGGTTGTGGTTTCTGCTTAGAAGTATACTTCGTAGCTACCCACACATTCAAACTTCAAATATGAATGTAGAACGCGCCGAAAAATGTACACGTTTGCCCCACCCACTATACATTTCTGCGTAGACACGTTGTGATAATTTTAAACATGTACGGTCAGCCACACGCTAGGGTACCCCTTATTGCTCGATTGGCGCCCTTATGCCGCGCGCAGTAAGAGCTACCATGGGGTATCCTAGACTGTGGCCGACCGTGCACACGACAGCACATTATGCTTGCATTCTGCTAGCTGACATTACGGGCGACTTTACAACACAAATACAAGGTGTTACAAAAGGCCCTAACTCTTTTTTCAGGGTAATAGCACCCGGTGATAGCGATCTAGGGATCACATCCCAAATATGTTTTAGCTTTAGCCGCTGCGATCAAGGATAAAACTAGATAGTATGTACGTACATAATATAACTCTGAAATATGTCTGCAAAATTAGATCCCACCAAAAACATTCTGTAAAAAACTAGCCAAGTCTCGATGGAGCTGCTTGTTTATCTCTAAAAAGTAATGAAATCTAGACAAAGTCGTGCCAAGTCTAAGGTTCCTTACTGCGATTTCTTTAGTATTACTTATAGTTAATGTTGTGTGACTTGGCCGTTGAAGGGTACGTTGAAGAAAGATAAACAAAAAAGTTCCATCGAGACTTGGCTAGTTTTTTACAGAATGTTTTTGGTGGGATTTCACTTATTTTTGTAGAAACGTGGGCATATTGAGACCAGCTGAGGGTTCTTCATCAGATACTTCAGACCTTCGATTTTAGACATCAAATGAATCGGCCCACCAAGTAGAATATTTTTTGTAAAGGCGGTATATGTCGATCACTAATAGTTTGGTTGGGCTCTTGTGTTTTCTAATCAGGGTCACCAGGTACTCCAGATCTTCGATTATCGTAGTTTTTATAGTTTTCCCTTTATGTGGCCATTAAACCCTAACTCTGTACCAAATTTCAGCTCCTGAGTTTATGGGAAGTACTAGTTCTATTCTGATGATCATGAGTGAGTGAGTGAGTGAATGAGTGAGTGTCATAAATGCGAAACTTTGCTTTCGCTTAACTTCGGAACTAAATGACCTACATACTTGAAATTTTCGATTTTAAGTATGTGATTATAGCTTACTGGATGACGAAAATTTCTGCGTTCTGGTCTTATCCAGAGGTTCTCAATCAGGGGCCTGAAAATGCGGCGAAATGGTTCCAGTAAAGGATGGTACGGCAGTGTTTGCTTCGCGCTCGACCTCGCGGGGGCACTGCCGTGCCCCCAAATGCCCAAATTCCTCTATGACCCTACTTATTTGCTCGTAGTCTATGTAATATAAGTAAAACTGTACACTAATGCAATAAGGTTGACATTCGAATATTAGACATACCTATGGTGGAAATGATGTTTCGTATTTTTCTACGCTACCTTTGTTTTTGTGAGGACAAGTTTTTATTGTGATTTTTACGTAATGCGGATTCTATGGGATTTAGGTAGTTCGGTGTCTAGCCGACATTCCGTTGATGTAAGCGCTGTGGCGGGAAGGTTGTATTGATTTTCACAATGTTTTATCAACTTAAAATTATGCAAATGCACCTACGCACACAATCATGTCATTGTGTTGTTTGAACTAGGTGTACCTAAGTCCAAAATAAAAAATATTTCGTTTTGTTTTTCAATTTAAAAATGTTAAAATAAAAATATATTTTTCTACTTTATTTTACAGAAATATCATTCTGCTGACCAGTAGGTTACACCCTTCAAAAAGAGTTTGTAACACGTTGTAGGTACCTATTCTACGTTGTAGAGATTCTATTTTACTGTGGTCTGTACCAAAAGATCATTGGGCAATGTATGTATATCCGATAAGATAAGATAAGCTGGGATCTAAATTACTCGCATTGTTTGAGGAAAGTACTAGATATTGTACTAGGATACAAACCGCGGCAGTAATGTACGTACCTAATATTAAAATGTTAAGGTAGGTATCTGATTTAATTCATCTTAGTGCATCACAAATTTTCTTTTATACTGGTAAATCTTCAGACTGGTTGGAGCCACCATTAGTTAAAACTACATACATACGAAACTATGTCAGCGACCATGCTAGCGTATGCGAGTATGCTTCTAATTGAAACTAACGTGCACACGCGCTGTGTGTGGGGCACTATTGGGTGACGTAGGGTTTCTTTCAATTCAATGTTTCATGCTTTTCAAATGGGCAGGCAGGCAGGACACAGTCCAGGGCAGTGGGTCATTTCATAACTAGTGGCTCTGTGAGCTGTAGACCTCGCGGGTCTGTCAAGTCTGCGAAATGAGCTTCGCTCAGCATGGGACTCGGCCTTCGGCCTCGTGACACGGAGCTGAAATTCTACAGACCGGCCCACACAGGCGAAAAATCAAGAAAAGTCGGACAAAACCTAATTAATATTGGTGATTATTAAAGGAATTGTGTAAATAAAGATTTGCTAAGTAATGAAAACAACATATTAATTATTTTATGACATTTTTATGAGTTACATTGTAATATCTGGTTCTTCCAACCGATTTAAAACATTGTGGCACATAGGTATACCGACTTTTCACTAACAAATTTTCTCAGTCCTGTTATACAAGGTGTTACAAAAGATCCTAACTCTTTTTACAGGGTAATAGCACCCGTTGATAGGGATTACAACCTAAATATTAGTTTTGCTTAATGACGTTCCTTTGATTTTTAAATTGAACGCTGTGGCGGGAGAAAAATATTTTTTAAATATTGTTTTCATTGATTTTCACTATGTTTTAACAACTCAAAGCTATGTAAATGCACTACACACACAAACGTGTTTTTAAATTTGAGCTAATACCAAAAACAAAAAAGTTATTTTGCGATTAACCGACCACGTTGGTTTATACACGTCATCAATTAAAAAGAAAATTTTGTTAAACGGTCGCGTACGGTCGCAAAAAATAATGGTTGTATGTAAAAAAGGAAACTCTGTAGTTTTTAAAATAGCTAATATCTAAGCCAGATTTATCAGGAAGTTATACTTTACATCTATGTAAAGTTAAAAATTATGCGAAAAATAAAAGGTCTTAGAAATATTGTTTTTATTAAAAAACAGTCAAGCATTGCTATCAAAAATAATTATTAAAAACTAGTTCACTACCTCCTGGAAGTGAATCCATCACAAAAACCAAAACTTTCTCAGAAAAAAATATCAATAATTAAGCACATATGTGACGCTCTGGAAGCCGTAAACGCATCTGCCGTTGAACAATTCGAACTTTGGAATGAGACTGAGACGCCTAGAAGACTCATCACTCACCTTCCCCGTGTCTCTAGTGTGCATTGTTTATCAAGTTAACCGATAAGACTGGTTTTTACCTGCTGGGAGTAGTTTGAAGATTTTAGGTTTCGTCCGACTTTTCTTGATTTTTCGCCTGTGTGCGGCCTTCGGCCGACTGTACTAATAAATAAGCTTCATTTCTACAGAAGAGAATTTCATAGAAAATTGGTCAACTTTTTACAGTAAGGTTATATCTCGGCCGCTATACTGAAAATTCACGATATCGTAATTTTCTGGTAGACGCTAAATTGATAGCGCAATCTCATTTCCCCATCGGTCCCGAACTTTTTCCGGAACATCTGTTTTCCATATTATACAGGGTGTTAAAAGACCGCCAACAGAGCGGGAAACCACGTATTGTCCTCATCATAAGGAACATTTTTGCCCAAGGAACTATGCCTGGGAAATCAACGGTTTCCGAGATAATGAGGTTCAAAGTAGGACTTTTCAAAACTTTTTTTTTGCAGAAATGTATTCAGTATCTAGTTCTTAACATATCTTCTCAAGAAGCCATATCAAAATTATGAATATTTCTTACAAAAAACGACGTTAAAATTTCAACCCGCAATGTATTCTAAACATCGGCACTTCAAACTTAAGTAACATAAACTTATACCTACGCTTGCGTAATATGACTTCTGTGCGTTACAAGTCCATTGAGTTATAAAATATTTTTCAAAATTATAACCTAAAAAACCAAAATCATTTCCCAGCAATAATTTATCAAAAAAGTACTTTGTTTTGGTGTCTAGTATGCGTGGCTTTCGGGTCTGTTGGCGGTCTTTTAACACCCTGTATACTTACCTAAAACGAACATTTATATTTTTTTACATTTTTAAATTCCGAACACGTCTCAATAAAAATTTTCTAATAGATGCAATAATTATTTATCTATATCCATTATAAATATGAGCGAAATCGGACGGTAGACAACAAAGTTCGAAGTTACCTTCGACACGTGCGAGTAAAATTTTGAATAAAAGAAACAAAAGGTTCAGATTTGTCACCGGTTGGTCTCGTCGTAATTCTGATTTTTAAAAACCACAATCACGGGTAGATTGACTTGTCTACTGACTGGCCTACTACCTACTGGCGTAAGAGAAAAAATTTGGGGGGATGTCTTTTTTTTTCAATTAGTGAGTATAAGTACAGTGTGGATTTTTGAGACGGGGCAGTAAGTGCAGGTACCTTAACCGTTAAGCCTAGCGTCCATATGAGGCGGATCGGGGCGGGCCGGGCCGGGCCGCAACGCAACGCAACGTTGGGGTGCGTCCATCTAAGCGCATCGGGGCGGATCGGCGCATCGGCTCGGCGGATTTTTTGGTGTTGCCACTTTGTCTAATCACAAATATTGTAACTTTTGAGCCCTCGTTGTGACTTTTTGTGACATTGCCTAAATTGTAACTTTTTGATGCCTAGTCGATTGAGAAATTTTGAACAGATTGAAATTATTTTGTATGATTGAGACTGAAATTTTCTGACGCGCGCTCATCTCACTCTGAATATACTATGGGTAAAATAATTATAGGGTATGGTAAGTACCTACCTATAGTTTCAGGTACGGTCCGCTTTTATGCCATTTTGGCTCTATGTGGCCCTTGGCTGCAAAAAAAATTGCCAAGCCCTATTCATTCATGCCAAAATTACAGACTATTTTATATTAGGGATTTCATGCACTTTAAACTAATAAAATTGATGATAAATACTCGATGACATTTTTTTTTTTTTACTTACCTAGTGAATAACACGCAGTATACGTAATATTTTTTCATTTCAATATTTAGTTACAAAAAAATCCCGCGTTGAGTTACGTCCAACCTGCGTTCAATCTGGATCCGAAACGGAATAATTGAACGAGCGAGAGAAGCGAGCGAGGTTCTCCGAGTCTACTGGAACAATACGGCGTTTGTGAAAACCATAAACTTAACAAAACCAAAAATCAACTTCTAATACTTCTGCTGGTATTTCTTCATCATCATGATCGGTTAAGGGTGGACGATAGCAACGTGGCGGAAAATTCAAAATTTTCACAGATTTTTACATTTTGTAGCTAAACTGAGCTATTTTTGTCTAACGTAAAATCGCTGAACAAAAATAGCTCAGTTTAGCTACAAAATGTAAAAAACTGTGAAAATTTTGAATCTCCCGCCACGTTGCTATCGTCCACCCTTAAGGTTGGACGATAGCAGCGTGGAGGGTAATTCAATTTTTTTACAGTTTTATTTTTTTGAAGCTTAACTTTACTGAGCTATTCGTACTAAGCGTTTGTTCAGCGATTTTTCGTTCACGCCAATAGCATAGAATTCTTTACATTATTATAAACAAGAACAACAATAATTCAGCCGATTATGTATTCTGGTCGACAAATGGCAACACTCGCGCGCATTCGCATGCGCGAGCATGCTGTTGCCCCTGCGTCCACTAGGCGCATCGGGGCGGGTAATGCCGCCGGCAAAAATCCGCCGGCAAAAATATTGCGTCGCGGCCCGCCCCGCCCCGATGCGCTCTAGTGGACGCACTTCCATACAAAATATAGGCAGGCGGATTTTTGCCGCCGGCAAAAATCCGCCCCGATCCGCCTAATGGACGCGAGGCTTTATAGTTACAGGAAAACGTTCTTAGGAGGCCTTCCATAACTTTTTGAGATATTATGAACTGCATTCATAGATTTTGGAAAAAAATTACAGTCAGCGAAAAAAATGCTAAAATACTAACCTAAATAGGCTCATCAGAGACTTTTGATCCCTACTCGAAAGAGGATCGAATGGCATTATAAAAACAAACTTTTATTTTTCATAGAAAATGTATGGGGAAAGTTTTTGTAAATTTCTGACATTTCTAGTACTTAAACCTCAGTTGGCTTTTGATCTTTTGATCTCTACATAAAAGAGGTACGATTGAAGAAAAAAAAATTTTTTTGGTATTTAAGATTTTTTTTCGCTGACCGTAATTTTTTTCCAATATCTGTGAATGCAGTTCATAACATCTCAAAAAGTTATGGAAGGTCTTCTAAGAACGTTTTCCTGTAACTATAACGGTTAAGATACCTGCACTTACTGCCCCGTAAAAATCCACCCTGTATATTAAAATTATTCAGAGAAAATTATAGAAAATGTTTTTAGTCGGAAATTGTGCATTAATTTGATGTAGGTATTGTTGCCAAGGATAGACAATACTTTTGCAATATTGTGTTTCGGAGTCTAAATTAAATTGGAATGGACTGTACCTTTAGAAGGATGCATGCATTCAATTGAAATGAAAGTGAAGCTGCGTCGCCTTTGGTATCGGGTCGTTGAGAATAAAATGACAAATAATATCTGCAGTCGACAATATTGAATTATGAACCCTTATCTATCACCCTTAAGTAAGTGACCGGTTATTTGTATTTTTTATTTTACCTAGTTATTTATGGAACACCAACACTGATTTTGTTTTACAGAGGTAAGGAAGAACGGACGAATCTTTTCGATAATTCATTTATACCTAACTCGAGAACAGGTGGACCGATTTTTTATGATTTTTGATTTGTTGGATTTCTCTCCGCCCCGAATAGCAGAATAACCATTAAAACAACGGAAAAACTCATGAGAAAAAAAAAGTCTGCGCGGACGAAGTCGCGGGCAAATACTAGTAATTTAATAAAAGCCAACAAAATTAGGCCCTTTACAGCAAGTCGCGGTAAAGTGACAATCAGCAATAGGCCAAAAGCATAACAGGATTAGGGTATTTTCGAGCGGTGACCTAGTAAGTGAGGTCAGAGAGGCCTGGGCGGGGAGCGGGGCATCCCATCCGCAATGTGCTGGCTGTGCTTTGGCAATAGATAGTATAACCTCGTCTTTGACCTGATTCCAGTTGACCCGTCGCGACCCGCAATCGAAGACAAAAAGTCTCAAAAGTGTACATTTTCAGATGGCTTAGCTCAAGCCATATCGAGATTTAAAACTCGATAGACCGAAAATCAACAATCCGCAGCGGGCACCTGGCACGCGGCACGAACTAGATATCTCTCTCTGAGAGAATGCATTTGTCCAGCTATTGGGACATGTACAGTCAGCCAAAATCTAGGATACCCCATAGTAGCTCTTACCGCGCGTGGCATAAGGGCGACAATCGAACAAAAAGGGTTATCCTAAGCGTGTGGCTGACAGTACATTGTACAAGTAGGTACACACGACAACAAGTCGACCCTTACACGCTAGCCCTCTACTTTTTTACGTTACGGGCGACTTTACAACTAAAAGTCTGACGTGCTGTCGTGTAGGTACGGTCGGCCACAATCTCAGATACCCCATGGCAGCTCTTATCGCGCGCGGCATAAGGGCGCCAATCAAACAAAAAGGGGTATCTGAGACTGTGGCCGACTGTACTACAGGCTAAACCTTCTCTACTTTACACCAATTATTTCTGTAGGTACAGTACAGGTCGCGTCTTGTAAAAAGAACGCTAGAAGTGCAGGGGGTGCGTTTTCGCATGGGTACACTCGGGCACACATGTGACTTAATTAATAATTTTAAGTTTTCGGATTTATTTGTGCTATAAGACACTGCATAGGCAAACATGATTCTAGGTCAACTAGAAGTACCCTGTAGGTTTTGATTCCATTAAAATATGCGGCAAAATGCTGCATAAACGGCCGTATGTTTTTATTGCGTAAAAGATACGGCCGTTTATGCAGCATTTTGCAGCATATTTCCAATTTATAATGTTCAGTTTTTTTCCTTGTGAGGTACGGAACCCTAAACAATAATAATATAAACTTCTTAATAATAATTATAAAACAATGTCGTGTTAGTTACACCTCTTATAACTCGAGAATGGGTGGACCGATTTTTAAGATTTTTGATTTGTTGGATTTCTTTCCGCCCCGAATAGCAGAATAATCGTTAAAACAACGGAAAAACTCACGAGAAATAAAATAAGTCTGCGTGGACGAAGTCGCGGGCAAAGCTAGTAAGTTATAAATAAAAGTAAGGGGGACAGCAAGGTGTTTTACTTTTGCCCTAAGGTATCTCTTTTACTCTATCGTAATCGCTTTAAAACACCAAAATCTACTTTAAAAAAAAAAACTTACGTTGGCGTCCGAAATATTTAAAGATTATTTGCAGCACCCGTGCCGTAATGCATGCATACCTACACTGGTAGACAGGGCGTCATATTATGTAGGTATTCTGTGGAGGCGTGTACACACGACAGCACGCCAGACTGTGCATTTTTGTTGTAAAGTCGCCCGTAACGTAACCGAATAGAGTGCCAGCGTGTAAGGGTCGACGTGCTGTCGTGTGTACATTATGTTGGTACTCGTAAGTCGTACGTATACGAGAGCTCTGCTACTGTTGTGTTGCCCGTAGAGTTGTAAAGTGCTTGTCACGTTATAAATGTCTGACGGACATTTACGAGCATATTGGACATTTATTCAATGTGCTCGGACATTTATGGACACTTATGGTCACATACGACATATTCATTTTGCGAGTAACCTAGACTCCATTTTGACGGTCCCGTAGGGTGCCAAATGGGACCCTATTACTCCACCTCCAATGTCTGTCTGTCCGTCTGTCTATCCGTCTGCCTGTCAGTCTATCTGTCCTTCTTATAAAGGGCTGTTTCTTGGGATCCGCAATAGGTAGCGTATTAAAAATATCACAGAACATGTATTACTATGGCGGGTTACTTAAAAAAAAAAACGGTTAAGCGCGAGTCAGGCTCGTGCACTATGGGTTCCGTACTGACATATACAATATATATGTTTTTATTACTAAATATAAATACCGGAATCTTTTTATAGGTTTTCCTGCAATTTATAGGTAAATACCTATATTCTGTATTTATTTCAAACATTTCGGCTTAGTAGTTTCGGAGATAAGGGGAATGGTAAATTTCCGGGCACGTATTTGAAGGCCGAATGTCATTTACGCTGTCTATAAATGTTATGTTATCTCGTAAATTAAGAGGTTTAGCGCAAAAATAACGAAATTTACGAACCCCCTAATACCTCTCTTATCAACCATTTTACTTATTTATGTTTTCTAAATAATAATAATATTCGTTTATTTCAGGCAAAAACCCATATCGAACCACATAAATAATCAATTAATAACTATAAAATGGAATATTACAATACATTAAGCAAATGTGATTGAAATTGAATTAAAATAAAATTATTAAAAAAAAAAATACTGTAGGTACATACCTACGTATAATATGTACCTAATAAGCACGGTTCGCGTTCATCTGCACAAAGATCCAGTGTCTAAATACTGGACTCGTGATGTCGTCATATACAGCTTGCAAGATTGCATTCTTAGAATCGCGCAGCCTATTCCAGAAGGAGGAGATGTGTGACCTTAGGATGGCATAGAAGTTAGGGACCCTCGCCTCAGCAAACATGCCCGATGCACTACAGTATCTTGGCTTCCTCATAAGGATACGAAATGCATTATTTTATTGCACCCTTATGCTATTTAAAAACCGACATACAGGGTGTTAAACATTCAGGGTATTGCTGAAAGTGTGACAGACAGTCAAACACGATTTAAAACAACGGGTAGGTCAGTAGGTACGGTTGGCGACACGCTGAGATACCCCTTTTTTGTTATTGAGTGGTCCTTCGAACCGGTAAATACCGGACATCCCCCAATTTTCGCCTATATTCTTAAATAATAATTTACCCTGAATGTTTAACACCCTTATATCGATTTTTAGAAAACATAAATAAGTATAAATGGTTATGGTTAATTTCGGAGGTATTAGGGGGTTCGAAAATTTCGTTATTTTTGCGCTAAACCCTAAAACCCTAAATTTACGAGATAACGTAACATTTATGGAAGCCTAAATACCTATTTGTCCAATGGCACTGTATTGTGGGGTGCGGGGCAGCGCCGGCGATGCACATGCAGCCTAAGATGGCTAGGGCAAGAGCGAAATAACAGCATCGACACACTTTTCTTTTCTAGTCAAAATACCTATTTGTCCAATGTGACAATAAATGTCGATTGTGACCGTAAATTTATTATAAATGACGGACGGTTATGGAATGTGACGGTCATTTTACAACTCTAGTTGCCCGCAACTAACGTGACCTAGAACACGGAAATAACTTTCCGAGGTAATGAGGATTTTTCCAAATATCAAATACAGTTAGAATAACTGTCAAAAGTGGTTACGGGTTACATACAAACCACAGATTTAGTTGCGCGATTTAGTACGAATCGCTGTCAAATTTGACACTTGAAAATATCCCTATTAGGAGCGCGAGTGTCAAGAAGTTTTAAAAAAACTGTTATAATAGTTAGGGAGGCGAATAGGGGAATTTTCGGCAATACTCGAGCGTGGCAGTTTAAGATATGAGAAATACCTTAGACCTAATAGAACAACCTTGTAAAGTATTTAGCTCTATATGTAGTGACGCGCGCCTAGGATAGACGATCAGATTAGTAAAAAAAAATGGATAGTCTGAAATACTCGAGCGCGTCAGATTAAGATATTGGGGGTTGATTTTAGTGTTTAAAGACTAAATTTAACTAATCTGACGATAAGTCCTTGACGCCGCCGAGTTATAGGGTCGCGAACTTGTAAAAAAAAAACGTTAATCCGGCATTCTCGAGCGCGATATTTTTTATTTTTATTTTGAAGAATATAATCTAAAACTTACTAAAAATACAAAATCTGCCGGTTTCCGCGGAGGAGCCATTTCGTCTTCCTAAGAACGCGTCACGGCATATAAGTCGCGAACGATAGATTTTACAAAAAAAAAGTTTAAATAAACAAAAAAGGTAAATTTATTTTACACAAAAAAGGTCTCTTTACATTTTTGTCCAAAGTTAAAACGCTTTGACTTGAAGCATCATAAAAACTCAAACTTTTTTCGGTCAGATTAAGAGAACCCACCAACATTTTTGTCAGATTAAAAAAATATGCTTTCAGGATACCGAGATAAACCTCCCCTATGAAAATCTGACGCGCTCGAGTATTTCAAAAAAACTTATTTTTTTTGCATTTTCAAAAATTCATCGTAACTTATCGTCACGCCGAAATCGTCAGTTTTTTTAAAGGGAGCTTCCTTGTGATGGAGCAAAATGTAGTGTTTCCGGTTCTACCATTCACTCATACAAGAAAAATAACAAAGTCGTGCACTTTTTCATGTACCAAAATGGAATGAGGTGAAAGATGCAGTCACAGAGCAATGAAGTGAAAAAGTATTTTCGCTGTAGTAAGCACGAATTTACTTTGTGATGTCGGATCAACGCCATTTGTCACAGCTTTTATAACTACTTTTTATTTTTTAAAGCTGTCAGATAATCCCCCATTGAAGCCGTCAACTGGGAGCCTATTTAGGCACCATTGTGTTACAGGCTAAGGCCCCTGGACTGCAGTCCAAAATAAGAAAGTAATCGGTTTTAATTAATAAACAAAAACCGGCGTTTATACTTATAGGTTTTTACAAAAAACGTTCTTTTTGTAGGTTTCTAAAACCGGTTCACATCACTATTCCGCATGGTGCACTCGCACGCATCGCATGCGCGCGAGTTTTTGATATTCCACACTTGTTTCAGAGTTTTATATGTAATACCGAAAATACCGAAATTCCGGTATTAAGCTAATACAATACCGGTTTTTGAAATGTAGATATTTAGTCCGGGATCCCGGTTTTTCGGTATTACCGAAAACCGGTATCCATGCTCTACTTGGGGCCTACTTAACACCCCTTCCGAAAATCTGACGCGCTCGAGTAATTTTTTTTTTTTGCATTTTTGACTACTTTATATGCCTACCCCCACCACGCAAACCGGCAGATTAGTATACCGTTGTTATCAGAGGCACTCGGGGCATACGTAGTATGAATATCTGACGCGCTCGAGAATGCCCAAGTAACTGTTTTTTTTTACATTTTTGAAAAACCGTACACGCCAAACCCACCGCTAAAATGGTTTTTGCCATACGAGCTTTTCTTTTCGAAATTATTTTATCTTTCGATTTTGATAGGTCTCGACGGCGCCGTTGAATTACGCCATTTAGCTACCTCGCCTCCCTAACTATAATGTTGGTTGCCTCTAGCTGATGCATCATGCAACTACTTAGAGACGATTTGGGTTATTGGTCGGTAAAATCAAAACTTCTTTAGGATACGAAATGTAGGTAGGTAACTCACCTACTTGTAACCAACTAGCAAAAATGTGGTATTGCAATTTGCAACGACAAGCGGCGTCCTTGCAACGGATATTGTTTAGAAATACTTACATTGATTTCCACATCGTGTTTCGCGGGTTATTTTTCAAATCAAGGGGGTATCGATGCATGGCTTAGAATTTAGGGTGGTATTCTAGAACGCTACTTAAACTCAGTTTAAGCTGAGTTCAAACCGTCTATAAAACAGTCATGTTTTGATATGAAGGGAGGGATATTCAAATCAAAACATGCAATATTTTATCGACAGTCGACACTACTAAAATAAAATAAATATATTTATTAATAAATTTTATTAAATTAATTAAAATAATAAAAAAAGGAAAATATTGCGACATGGCAGAGGTACATATAAATTAAATGGCATAAACATATTTTTTTAAAATCATTATCCAGGGAGGAAACAGATCTCCCTTTTTGTATGGAGCAGCGGCTACCCGCGTTTCCTCTTAAGTAGCGTTCTAGTTTGAACTGAGTTTAAGTAGCGTTCTAGAATACCACCCTTAGAGCTAATCTAAACAGATTAGCTTAGAGCCCGTTCTAAAGATGACCCTTCCAAATTCAACAGTTCGGCGCCGCAAACATTTGCCCAGCGATAAGAGATGAGGTCAGCAACCCAGGAAGCTAAGTAGGACAGTTTAGCAAGAGCTAAGCTCGTTATCAACGTATAATTTGGCACAACGACCTCTCCATCCGCGCAATATCTGTTGGTTTTATTTATTCAACGACGGGCGCGGTTTGTAGAATAGCGCAGAAAAACAAACAGAAATACAGGATGGCCCTTTTTCAGTGGTCATTTTTTTTACCCCAAAGGAGGTTTTTGTTTTTTTGCTAGAGGCTATCGTAACTGATCGATCGTACAGAATAGAAGAAACGTTTGTTACAGCTTAGTGTACCTATACTTACAAAAAAAAATATAGCTCGGATACTGTACCATGGTGGTTTTATGTTAAAGAAATTAGAGAAATCATAACTTCTACCTACACTATAAATTTTGGTACAATAAGTTTCTTCTATTATACAATCAGTTATGATGCTGTTTAGCCAAAAAATATTTCTGGATCACTAAAAATGGGACCACCCTGTATAAGAACCTATGTGGGACGTTTTACAAGCTGTTATCAGAAGTAGAAAGAGATGGGAAGAATATAAACGGATAAATTCTAAATTTCAGATATTTTGGGGTGAACGTAACCACGAGGCAACAATTTGGGACAAGATTTTCTGACGCAGTTAGTGAATTATTCCTGTAATAGGGGATTTTCTGACAGCTTATAAGTTGTAGTTCCAAATTTGTAACTAGATGTCGCTGACGAGACATGTTTTTTTTTATGCCAGTTCGCGCTCTATGGCCTTCGTAGATACGTCCAAACACATTGAGGTATTAGTGGTGGAGCAAAATGAAGTGTTTCCGGTTTTACCATTCACTCATACAAGAACAATAACAAAGGGTATTGTGACAAAGGCGTGCACTTTTTCATGTAAGTACCAAAATGGCGAATGACTTCTACAACAATGAAAGAGGAAGTCACAGAGCAATGGAGTGAAGAAGACTTTGGTGATCTGATCACTAACTCTGTGATAGACCCCATGCCGGATCAACGTCATCTGTCACAGCTTTTAGAACTATTTTTTTATATTTTTAGCTGTCAGAAAATCCCCCGTTGACGTCGCTCTTGATGGAATTTACGGGTCCAGTCAGCAACATCTGGGAAAACTTGGTGTTCCCTCGATTTTTGCGGTTACGTCACGAATCAATTTTTATTATTATAAGCTACTGTGGCATAGTTAATTTCCTCTATCATTGCTAGAACAGCAAAAGTACTTGAAAGTGTACAATAATCAGCTAAGGCCGTCTGATTAAGGGTAATTTATTAATATTACTTAAGAAAGTTGGCTGATGGTCTGCCAACGGATCTCTTCCCCTCTCGGGGTCGCCATTCCGCAATGGACTTTGTCCATCTGCCATCGGTACGTCTCGCCAGGTGTCCTGCCCACTTCCACTTCAAAGAAGTTATGCGTTTTCCGACGTCTGTCGTCTGCCGTCTGTCGTCTGGTCAGACGACGTAGCCAAAGTGGCCGGAAAACAGTGGTTGCGCCTGGCGCAGGATCGTGAGAGGTGGCGTGAGCATGGAGAGGCCTTTACTCAGCAGTGGGTGCTAACACGCAGATGATGATGATGATGAAGAAAGTTAGCTTAGGACTACTCACAGAAATAAAACAGGTTCTAGCAAAACACGATTACATTTTATTGTACTACACGCATTAATCGTTCGTGTAAATAGCACCCTTACATGTAAAGTTTAAAACTACCTTTCAGTTGGCAGAAACGTTTGGCTTACACAGACGAAGAATAGTAGTATAAAATGCTCCAAAAGCTGTAGGTTTGTATAAAAAGGCAGTATAAACGTTTAAATAAACACTTAAAACATATATTTAAGTGTCAATTTCTCATAATAATATTATAATTTTATTCGGTGGACAGGATAATTCAATATACTTAATACATATTTTTAATTTTACCTGCTAAATTACAAAGCGAGACCATATAAAACAATAGTTTCATAAATAGACACGGATTGCATACAAAAATATGCATAATAATATCGATAAACAATTATCTAAACACGTGCGTGTATAAGCCTTGAATAAGTGTATGATTGCAGAGCATAACGCCGCACTATATTCTTATCAAAATTGTATACTAAAATAAATTGGCAGTTTCAAATTGACACATTTGTGCTCAGCACCTTTAGAAATATTTGTGGGACATTCTCTTGTGCGACGGTTTATTTTCACGTTCAAAATATTCTTACCATAATAATGATTATTTACTAAGTGGAAACACTCAATAAAAGGAACCATCACCAAACTAAATATTCAGGTCACTTATTAGTGGAATATTTTGATACCCTACCTATTAGGAGTAATAAAATAGTAAATACAATTTCAATACTGATACTAGTAAACTGTGTATTGACTGTGTATTAAATACTTGTTAAGTGAAATAATGTAAGACGATATCGATTATGACGAGAGGTTTGAGACAGTAGGTACGTACCCGCACATCAATATTGGTTGATGTATTTTTTTTTCTTGGCATGTGGTACGTATATCGTACCAAAACTGTCATAATTATAATAGTTAGTATGTATATGGTACCAAAACTGTCATATTATAATTTATCAAGTATAATCCGTGCGGGATCAGAATGGGATAATACCTTTTGGAACTGAGAAGCTCGCGGTCCTGTAGCGTCAGCATTTCGGCAAACTCTAGTTGTCTATGGAAAACTCGCGTCGAAACTTGCTTGTGTTTTCTGTGCGCGTGGGTGTCTGCTCGAGTTTTATCACGTTTTATTCAATTAATGCAATAACATTGAATCCTTTTAGATTAAAACCATAAAAAAAAATTGTGTATTTCCAATTTCATAACCCTATGATAGAACGTAGAACAAACATTTTTTTTACTGACGTTACTCGAGAACTGTCATTTTCGATTCAGTTTTAAAAGGTATTATCCCATTCTGATTCCGCACGGATTATATCAAACCTGAGCCGCACCATTGTCAACGGTTGGAAGTAGATAACAGTAAATATTTAAATCGCGAGTTCATGAGTTATCTTAGGTTAGAGTTGAGCCACGACAGCGGCGAATGTAAATTAGCTGCCTACAGCGAACGGATGTTTTTTCGTTCACTGCCAACCTATGTCTAATTCGGGATTCAGGCAACTATGTGAACAACTGATAAGGCTTAAGGAAGGAAGCTAGAATAATAAAAGAAAGATTGACGTCTACCAACAGTAATATCGATTTACGAGGCTAGACTAGCAAATAACATTTCCCACACTTAAAACAACAATAGCAATATAGTACGCAGAACGCATCACAGAACAACAAACACACAACAATTTAGCTTATTCGAGATTAAATCCAAATAAAATCTTATTACATATTCAAATTAATAGCAGGCTACATACGTATATTGCATAACATTTCAGTCGTGGAAGCGTCATAATATTTAAGATCCAGCATAATTGCAGTATACAGGGCGTCCCACGGCTTTGCCGCATGGAGCGAAAGTACCTTGAATATTGCAGATGGAAAATTTTACTGAAAGAAGACATTATTTTAATTTAAAAAAAACAATTTAGACTGCATTCCTAGATATTTAAATAATTACATGGTTGAAGCGGGAATCGAACCCGTTACCTACATGAGAAAAATAATTACCTTGTAGCTTTATCATACCCATCGAAAGGCTTCATCATAAGGATAATTTTTTGCTAAATAACATAGTGTCAGAAATAAAAGAAAGAAAATTAATTTTAATATTTACCTGGTTGTATGCAACAAATCGAGCCGTAACCTGGGCCCTTAGCCTGTAACACAATGGTGCCAAAATTGGCCCCCGGTTGACGGTTTTAATTACGATTTATTAATGCTGTCGGTCCAGTGTCGGTCCTTTTAATGTTTTCGTAGTTCGCTGGTTGTAGGAGAACAACGAAAAATCCCGGTTTTGTCCTTTTACTTGGGACGCTATTGATACGCCATTGTGTTACAGGCTAAGGCCCCTGATTTGAGAGACGCGTAAAATTTTGACAATCGCAATGCGGCTGGCTGATTATAAAAAAATAATCCAAATTGTGTTCCATTTTCAATCTTTCTTTTTCTTTTGTTACTGTGATTTTCATTGATAAATTGATTAATTTTGTATTAAAAAAAATAAAAATCTGAGCGGAGCTTACTGCATAATGGATCAATTGCGGTTTCACCAGACCAGAGCATTATCACGCCAAAATTGAATTCGCTGCGTATACAGGCCGTCCCACGGCTTTGCCACATGGAGGGAAAGTACCTTGAATATTGTAGATGGAACATTTTACTGAAAGAAGACATTATTTGAATTTAAAAAACAATTTAAACTGCATTCATAGATATTTAAATAATTACATGGTTGAACATCGAACCCGTTACATCTATGAATGCAGTTTAAATTGTTTTTTAAATTCAAATAATGTCTTCTTTCAGTAAAATGTTCCATCTACAATATTTAAGGTACTTTCCCTCCATGAGGCATAGCCATGGGACGCCCTGTATACCACTGCAAGTAACAAAAATTGGTCCACAAAAAAATACATGGATTTAAACTGAAAAAAAAATCGGACCTAGTTCTTGTGACCTTGTAAGATCATAAAAAAGCTATAATCAGGTCTTCAATACTTAAGATTGTAAACCAATTTAGTTTTTAATAATTAATGATATAGTAAGGACTTCTTTTTTTAAAGACAATTAGTCTTTGTATCTTCTAGAAAAGAGACTATCTGCATCAATTTAAAGTCTTTTAACAGACTTTTATAGAAGACATTCTGATACAGTCAGTTAGATTATCAAGGAAAACTATAGCGATATAGGTAAACGACAAAATGTACATTGTGTACATCGTTTCATGATAGTAGATCATCGACTAGGCAATGAAAATGACGCTGTTAAGTTATTGGCTAGATGTGTCTGCTGTGACGGCGCCCCAGGCGTACCTACTCCATGCTGCGACTATACTACGATTCACGAAAGAACTCCCTTGGTTTTAACAAAAATCTCCTGGAGGCGACCCCCAGCGCGATCAAGTTGGTACGTTTCTGGGAGCGCGACATGTGACGCTTTCGACACGAGAGAAGAAGAACAAAATAGTCCCTATCACATTGCAAAGACCAGCCCCTATACAGGGTGTTAAAAGACCGCCAACAAAGCGGGAAACCACGTATTGTCCTCATCATAAGGAACATTTTTGCCCAAGGAACTATGCCTGGGAAATCAACGGTTTCCGAGATAATGAGGTTCAAAGTCGGACTTTGCAAAACTTTTTTTTTGCAGAATCGTATTCAGTATCTAGTTCTTAACATACCTTCTCAAGAAGCCATATCAAAATTATGAATATTTCCTACAGAAAACGACGTTAAAATTGCAACCCGCAATGTATTTTAAACATTGGCACTTCAAGCTTAAGTAACATAAACTTATACCTACGCTTGCGCAATATGACTTCTGTGCGTTACACGTCCATAGCGTGATAAAATATTTTTCAAAATTATAAACATAAAACCAAATCATTTCCCAGCAATAATTTATCGAAAAAGCACTTTATTTTAATGTCTAGTATGCGTGGCTTTCGGGTCTGTTGGCGGTCTTTTTACACCCTTTATTGTCAAAAAATGAGCACCGCAAATATTCCCATTATTAAATGTCATAAATGAGATTGTTCATTTCAATAAGGGCTATTTTTCCGCAAATAAACCGGTGTTGACGGTTGACTTGAGCGTGGAGAATAGACGCGCTGGTTTGTTGCGTTACTGATGACTTATTTAACCCTCTATCGAGTAGCTATCGACACAGGAAAAAGAAGCAAGATGGCGATCTTGCTTCATTTTACTCTGTGGTGCAAGATGACGCTACTCGATAGCGAAATAAAAACGTTTATCGAGACACTGTGCCGTATAGGCTGAAACTAAGAACTTGGCAACTAAGAGGGTAGGTAAATGCAGTTTTTTAAAGTTTCTGGCCATTGGATATTCCTACTAGATTTATCATAGTGGCCCCTTCAGACCACTCACGGGTTTAATGACTCCCGACATAAGCTTTTTATATGAATGACGACATGAGCTTTTTATAACAAGCTATGTAAATAAATAAAAAAAACCGGCCAATTGCGAGTGGGACTCGCGCACCGAGGGTTCCGTACCATTATTCTATGCGTTTTTTGGAAGAAAAATAAAAACGAGGTTGACGCATACAGAGTCAACTAGAGTTGAGATTTGGAACTAATATAGAGGGTGCTACGCTCCGTACAGCGCTATCTAGAGTTGATATTTGGAACTAATTGAATGAGCGAGCGAAGCGAGAGAAGTTCTCCGTGTCTCCTTGAACAATCCGGCGTTGGTATGTTTGTTTGGGGGTATGTATGAATGTTCGTTCGACGATAACTTAAGTAAATTTAGTCGGATCGTCATGAAATTTGGTAGGCGTGTAAATGAGGTAAAGATAATGTTTAAGTTCGAACATGAGCCAAATCGGTCGATGGGTTCCTGAGGTTTAGCGTCGCGAGTTCGTAGTTCGGAGCAAACCACTAGTATAGAGGGCGTTAGTTTCTATGTCGTATTGCATACAACCCAACATTCCGTGTATAGGGATCCCATTTTATATTGTATCTTTTGATTCCGTTAACTAAGAAGCAAGATTTATTTTTAGACTCCAAGGGACTGCAGACCTGAGTATTTTGATATAAATCTCAACCTGATACTGATACGCGTTCTTGAGAAAAAGATCTTGACAGACAGACGGACGGACAACAAAGTGATCTTATAATGTTTCCGTTTTTAGGTTTCTGTGCCCGATGGGTGCCAAACGGGACCCTATTACTAAGACTCCGCTGTCCGTCCGTCTGTCTCCAGGCTGTATCTCATGAACCGTGATAGTTAGACAGTTTAAATTTTCACAGATGATGTATTTCTGTTGCCGCTATAACAACAAATACTAAAAAACTGAATAAAATAAATATTTAAGGGGGCTCCCATACAACAAACCCGATTTATTGCCTTTTTTATAAACAATGGTACGGAACCCTTCGTGCGCGAGTCCGACTCACACTTTTTCCTTTTTGAGGTCTGGAACCCTAAAAAATATGACGGGAGCTCTTTCGTTCCACGCTAGCTTCGCTCACCTAGTCCCTATCGCGCGCGACGACGAGGCTCGCGGAGGCCTTGAGGACGTCGCCGGCCGCGGTTGCGAGTGCGGCCGCGGCGGCGCCCAGCGTGACGTCACCGGCGGCGAGGCGGACGCGGACCACTTTGATCGCGTAGTGTACGTTCCACTCGCTCTGTTCGAGCGCCTCGAGACACTCCTCCGGGGTTATCTGCGGAGAAAACGCTTGCTGGTGAGGCTACCAAATATGTTCCTACAAAAGTGATAATTTAAAAGAATTTGGTTGGAAAATATATATTTTGAACCTTAAAATTAGTGAACGAGCGAACGAAGCGAGAGAAGTTCTCCGAGTCTACTTGAACAATCCGGCTTTTGTATGTACAGTGTATCCGGACTTAAATGGCATAACAGGTAAACAAACCTCACTCGACCACAAAACACGACATCCCACAAGCATCACTTAATGTAGGTTACCACATTTAGTTGTAGGCACTATTTAAGACACAGGGACATTACATTTAACCGAAAACTGGCCTAAAACGGGCCTAAAATATTTTTTTGGCGAAATTCTAAATGCACCGAATTTCTGATCACAGATTAGCAAACTACACATATTAGTTTGACAGTTTGTTGTAGTGGTGGGATGCGGTTGAATAATTGAACGAGCGAGCGAAGCGAGACAAGTTGAACAATCCGACATTTGTAAGTATGTATATTTGTTTGTATGAATGTTCGTTCGACGATAACTTGGTAGGTGAAATTAAAAGAATTTTTAAGTTTGAACATGAGTCAAATCGGTCGAGGGGTTGCCGAGATATGGGATTTTAAAGTTTATATGCAATGCGCGCCCGCCTGCGCGAATAGTGTTAGCGAAAAGATACACTCGCGAGATCATAGTTCGGGGTGAACCACTATTTTCTTTTAATTTAATTTACCCGCCTACCAAATTTCCGATGATCCGACCAAATTTACTCAAGTTATCGTCGAACGAACATTCATACATACGTACACCCTCACACACACCCTCTCTCACACAGACACACCGACCCTCATACATACATACATACATACAAACAAACAAACATACAAACGCCGGATGGTTCCAGTAGACTCGGAGAACTTCTCTCGCTCCGCTCGCTCGTTCAACAAAATAGCAACTTTGTCTGATGAATGACTAACCTAATGTTTACTAATTTGACGTCGCTGATTCTCGATATATCCTAATTTTTATTGTATCAGCTCTTGTTTACGAGTTATAGCTGTTACCGTCCAAACCCGATTTAAGGATAAACTAGTTTCACCTAGGCCAAACTAGTTTTTCCGAACGTCGTATGGATAAACCGGTATGTCCTAGGCCAAACTAGTCTAGCCGAAGCTCGTTAGGAGAAACCAGTTTAGCCTAGGCCAATCTAGTCTGGCCTAGGCTAAACTGGGTTCTCCTAACGAGCTTCGGCTAGACTAGTTTGGCCTAGGACATACCGGTTTATCCATACGACGTTCGGATAAACTAGTTTGGCCTAGGCGAAACTAGTTTATCCTTAAATCGGGTTTGGCCGGTAACATAGCTATCAATTAAATATACACGTATTGACGTGTTTGTTTGCTGATACGTTACAATTTTTTAAGTTTTCTTAATATAATTTGATATAGCATCGTCAAGAACAGTCTCTGCCTTTAGTTTCAGCAAGAAAATCAAATAAAAGAAAGTTTTTTTCAAACTTAAAACTAAATAAATTCGGTTGATCTCTAAATAGAAGTGTTAAATTATAAAAAAAAAACTATGAAACTTTTTTTTAAACTAGAGCTGTTACAGAAATTTCAGTCACATATTTGAAATCATCTTTGAAAATTGGAGTAAAATATCATGTTACATAATCCAATCATCAGAAACACTGTTGTGCAGTGTAATCGGTTAGGAAATCAAATAATACCTGTCGTTTGAGCACTTTGGACATAATGCGCACTTCGTCGGACTCGACGCCGCGCTGCCGGCCGCAAGGCTTCTGGTCCGCAAACTCTAGCAGATCCTCCACGGAGACGTGGTCGGTGCAGTCTACAAACAGAGAGGAGGCTTTATGAAGCGAACGCTCTGAATTAAGAGTAGACGATAGCAACGTGGCGGGAAATTCCAAATTTAAATTAAAAAAAGACAGGGACTAAAATTAGCATATCTCATAAACGGCTGAACCGATTTTGATAAAAAATTACTCACACTCGCTAGAAAACCAGCTTTCAAATAGTAAATACCGCATCCAAATCGGTTCACCCGTTTATGAGCTACACAGACAGATATACAAAGACACCCACGCAGACAGATAGACGCACAAACGGTCAAACTAATAACACCCCTCTTTTTTGGTCGGGGATTAAAAATAGGTCGTTATTAACAACACCAATTTCGCAAAGCTTAGCTTTGATATTTGCATTCTACTCATGGGTTAATGCTGATTCTAAATCTGGCGTTAGAATAAATTAATATTTTAGTAGTACCTACTCCTTTCCACGCGACTTCGTCCCCGTAAACAAATCTCAAGCAGTTTTGGATTTTACAGATCAGGAAAAACGTTTTACCCCATGAGTGAACGAGGTGATCCATTGGCGAGCCGCGGCGGTTTGTAGGCAGTTTTGTAGGCGCTCCATTAGCTGGTACCGGCGGTCTTACTCGCCAGTGGGTCACCCCCTTAAATGTTCGCAACACGTTCCACAACGAATTACTGCGTGAACCTAAATTCTCACCTTTAACTAAGGAACCTTCTTCGAAGTATTGCTCCGTTACGGATTCAGCTCCCTTCACAGGGCCGTCCACCGTATCAGCGAAGCACTCAAACGGATTGGCCGACGCGGTGGCGCCATTTTTGAACGGATTCGTGTCCTTGACCGTTCTCTCAACCCCGTCGTAGACATCCACCCCGTTGGCAGCTATATTCTGGTAGTGGACTTTTCTCTCTGTCGCTTCGAGCTTGGCCTCCATGTGGCAAGTGACGAAGTTCTGATAGATGTTGGTGTTTTTCTTCTGCTTGTGGGCGGCCTCGTTCGGAATGAGGAGCGGGTATTTTCTTATGTGCCGCGGTTTGTCGACGAGTTTGGTTTTTGTCGTCCGGGGCGGTAATGGGAGCTCGTTTTTGACCTGCGACGGAAAGTTGGTTAGGAAAGTTTTAGGGGAAGAGTGCAACGTTTGACTGAACAAGTTTTTTAAGGGTCAGTTTACCTCGTCGCCGTCGTTGTCTTTTGCAACCGCTTCCGAGCACGTGGATCTGTAAAATATTGTACCAAATGAAGTATTTATTGTAAGGGAAGTACAAAAGAAAGTGTCGCGGACATGGAATTAGTTTGACACAGATCTAATTTAGTTATTTCTATGGTCATACAGAACTTTCACAAATTAAGTACTGGACGAATGGGACAAACCACAGATAAAGAAGGCTGTGGTCAAACCCGTTCAACTAACTGAAGGATATTTAGTAAACGAATTAGAGATCCGTTCACTCAATATCTTTCAAAAACGATTCGCAATCACGATAACACTGACAATGTCACGTGTCAAATAAAACTGCCTTTGAAGTTTGTCAGCATAGATCGTGATTTTGAATCGCAGGTTGGCTATCATTTATTATGGCCACTTGGGCCAGAGCCGTTGCGGTGTGGCTCGTGTTGTACCACGCTGCGAGATTTTGGAACCATTATGTTTTTGGACGGCCAGGTCTTCGGCGGCCCTTCATTTTTGCTTGCAGGAGATAACACTTTGCATTGCGTATGATGTGGCAAAAATACAAGGTGTTGTTTTGTAAAGTGCGCGCTTTGAGAAGGCCCCCCGCCTTCTCAAAGCGCACGTCATGGTTATTATAGAACACAATGAACAAAGTATTTTTTATCACATCTATTCAAAAAGACCTAGCTCGTTCCCCGCAAACAGGGACTAAAATAGCTTTTTAATCCCGGAGAGACAAAAAGTGATTTGAATTTGGAATATGGATCTGTAAGTAAAAGTTCAAATGACTAAAGAGTTTACAGACAACATTGAAAGACATCAATCACGAACAATGTATGGACAAGAAACTTGCAGTATGAAAAAATATACCGAGCGGCGCAAGCCAAATAAGAAAAAGTTTGTAGAAAAATAAAAACGTCAGAAATGCATTCCGTCTTCGTTCGTATTGTTTATTTGTGTACAAATTTGGAATGTCATTGGTACAAATATTTGGATTTTACTTACTTTCATAAAATAAAAGTGTTTTTTTCCTCAAGTAGTGAGAATTAAAGTGCTATAATATTTAATATTAACTCCAGAGAACAGTGTGTCGGATGCCGAGCCGTCGCTAATTATTCGTAAGTTCCAGTCACTTATTTTCTCATAGAGGGGGATTAAAAGTAGAGTGTTCACCTCGGGAACAACACTTTTTAAAGCTCGAGTTCTTTGAATCCCTTGCTGCGCTCAGGATTCTACTTTAGAATCCTTCGCTCCGCTCTGGATTCAAAGAAACTCTCTCGCCTTAAAAATTGAGTTTTAGTCCCTTCAACTCTATTTTGACTCAAAAACTTTTTGAACAAAATTAAACTTATTTTAGTTTCAAGGGTTACTTTAACTATCATCCCTGAGTCGGGTGTCAATGACAACACTCTGTATAGAAAAATATAAAGTTATACAACTAGACCTCACTAACCTGCCAGTCTTGAGTGAACTGAACTGGGTCTCCGACCGCGGCGTAGGCTTTGGGATGGTTGCGGGTTTGTGCATCCCTGTCGTGTCTTGCGCTATGTGCGATATGAGCGAGGAGGACAGCGTCGGTTGCTCGATCAGGCTCGAATAAGCTTGCTTGCTCTCTTCTGAAAGGCTTTCCTGTGGATGCGAGGTTATTTTATTGTTAAGCATTTTTACGGCAGAGATAGTCCAAATTTTTCAGTATTGGATTCTATTTCGAAGGAATAAAGTTGAAATTATGGAGGCCATATATTAGACAGAGACGCGGTGCTATTCAATTTTCTCAGCCTATGCCGTAGTTTGGCATCTCGGCCTATACCGTTAGAACATAGCAGCGAATTCTATTAATTGACCGAGCGAATGAAGCTAGCTAGTGTCTCCGTTGTAGATTGGGCAAAAATGCTTTCGTGTCCGGCCGGATGTCTGTTCTCGTCTACAGGTCGATTTCTCAACCGATTCTTGTGAAAAAGCCATCCAACCTTAATGGTATAGTCAAATGTCCGCCATTAAAAAAAAAAACGCATTTTTGCGGCTAACGTTAAAACATGTCTCAATCGAGAGAGAAAGCAATTATAAAAATTAACTATTCTTTGTAAAAAATACGAAAGTGATATACTTTGGGAAATATAAAGGTTTAAACATTTGTTTGAGCATAAAACAACTTGGTTGTAAGAAAACTGTTTGCGCATGTAAAATAGATCAACAATGTAATATTAAAGCCGCGTTTTCACAGTAAAATTACTTATAACGAGAGTACCTCCAAGTAAGACAAGGCTTCTGATTGACCGGCCATTTTTTTTAATTTCCATCCAAGGCAATTTTGACGATTAGAGCCCCGTCCTAGCTGACGTTTTTGCGCCCATAGACAAAATATCAGAAGATCCGACCAATCAGAAGCCCCGGCTCTCTTGGACGGGGCTCGTCAATCTCGTCATAGAGTAAATTGTACTCTTCGTTTTATTGTAATTTGACTGTGAAAACGCGGCTTTAGTGTAAAGCAAAAGGGTTTCCAAAATGCGCGTAGGTTTTATTTCTTAGGGTCGCATTTTTCTCAAGTTTCATGTTTTCTTACAATCATTAATAGTACATTACTGCCGCGATCTGTAATGGGTGCGTTTCTGGCGCGCTTTTGATGGCTGACAGAGCTCAGCGTAGCGTAGCTCAAGGCCATTACAGCGTGGTCAGCATTGCAGCCCTTGATGGATAAGCTTTATAGCGCGGACAGCAAGGGCTGCAATGATGACCAAGCTTGAGGGCCGAGAGCGTAGCTAAGCTAAGCTCGAGGCCATCATAGC
The DNA here is from genome assembly GCA_949319315.1 of Zelleria hepariella. NCBI lineage: Eukaryota > Metazoa > Arthropoda > Insecta > Lepidoptera > Yponomeutidae > Zelleria > Zelleria hepariella. The sequence goes on from OX439379.1 coordinate 22,419,770, forward strand.
GTGGCCAGCAGCGCACTCATTGCAGACCAAGGCGTGTATTGTGCTTTACTCAACACAACAAACAAAGTGAGTAATTGATAAAGACCTAGGACCTAGGTCCTAAGTTCTAGGTCCTAGGTCATAAGTGCTAGGTGCTAGGTCCTAGGTGCTAGGTGCTAGGTCCTGGGTCCTAGGTTCTAGGTCCTAGGTCTGGTCTGGTCCTAGGACTGGGTCCTAGGTGCTAGGTCCTAGGTGCTAGGTCCTAGGTGCTAGGTGCTAGGTCCCAGATCCTAGTCCTAAGTTCTAAGTCGCAAGTACTAGGTCGTAGGTCCTAAGTCCTAAGTCCTAGGTCGTAGTTCTTATGTCCTAGGGCCTAGGCCCTTGGTCTTACGTCCTAAGTTCTAAGTCTTAAGTCTTAAGCCGCAAGTCGCAAGTCACAAGATGTATAAATCATCTCAATAAGTAGATGCTAGGGCCTTAGTTTTTTTTTCTGTCAGTTGGGGCAATTTTCATCACTGGCCTTTTCGGTCTGACGACCTTCGGCTGTCCCGCCCGTGCAGGGACAAACTTAAAAAAAAAAACCCTGGCCTTTTATAATCTAAACCAAATGAAGCTTTATTCGCTGCGATGGGCCTATGCACACATGCCTTACCTTCAATACGTGTTGTGTGTGTCGTCGTTTTTTTTTTTCGTTGAGGTTTTGTGTTCCAAGACTTTTTTTCAACATGGCGGTCTGTAGTTTTGCTCTATGCAAAACTGAATTTTGAAACCACTAAATCTCCGTAAGTATATCGTTTCAGACATTTTTCCTCAGAATGTTTTCGTCTTATTTTTTTTTCTTCGTCTATTAAGATATGTTTTGTCGCAAGCTGGAAGATTTTATTTAAAATCAAAATCTCCGACCCCATAGGAAAATGTCGGACTGAAAACTTCAATCTCCATAGAAAAGCGGATCTTAATACTCTAATATCTTCATAACGATATCGTTTTAGACATTTTTCCTAAGAATGTTTTCGTTTTATATTTTGTTCCTCAGTTTAATAAACTAGGTTTAGTTACAAGCTGAGAAAACGTGATTTTTTTAAAATGGCGGCGGTGTCACTATGTAACTTGCCATACAAAATGTTGGAAGCTCTTTGTGAGCAGATTCGATAATAAAATTATATGGACATCGTTAGACTCGCGAGGCCGTGCGTGTGACAAGGGCGAAAAGGCAAGATGCCCAATTTAGATGTATAAATAATACGGTTGCACTGTTATTTTCTGTCCTTATTGTATATTCGCGGGGGTCAAATCTATTCTTAATTCTTTATTTTTGTTTACCTGAATGTCTGGAACACTATTGGCTTCTTCGCTGAAATTGCGCCTCTCTTGTTTTACTGTGAATTTAATGGAGAATATTATTATGTAAAGTAAACATAATCAAGCTGCGTCTAAAAATATCTATCGAAATCACTTACAAAACCCATTTATATAACTTATCATCAAAGATGTAGTATTTTTTTTATTGACAGCGGTAGCGTTGATGAAAAGTAGGGGTATTCAGGGTATTCAGGGGTAGCAAAACGTTTGTATGAGCGTGAGGGCGGTAAACAATCCTCTTAAGAATACCCTGGAGCTACGTGTTGATCGCTTTATTATCTATGTCTGCATCTATATTTTCTCGTCCAAACTAGAATCATTCTCTTACAATTAATGAAAATGATGAAAAGTGCGAGCGAGAGAGTTGCAGAGCTCCAGGGGATTCTTAAAATAGAATTCTGTGCGTGAGTACCTAGAGCATCTTTTGGCTCGCCGTCGCTGGTCTGCTGATGGTGGCTGTGATTGTTGTGCAGTGAGGGGAACTTGAAGTGGAACTTGGACTTGTCGCTCGGCGAGCTCGGCGGCTTCTGACTCTCGTGGCCGAGGTCGTTCATGGACCTGCAAAGTAAAAGGCGAGTCATACTTCAGATTGAGGGGAAGAGGCGTGCTGGTATAAGAAGAAAGTCGTGGCTCAGACGCATTAGGGAATGGACAGAGATAGCCAGCGTTGGGGAAATAAGGGTGAACATCTATTTCGCGTGTCAAGGAACAGAAAAGAATAGGAAGAGCTGACGGCCAATTTCCATTAGCGGAGAGGCATGCCAAGAAGAAGAGACCTCAGAACAAAATTCAAAGCGAATCTCAGCGGTCGCCCCCGTCACTAGCGGTTTTTCATGTTTTTTTATTTCGCTCGTTACTGCCACATATCTGTCCTCCCTCACACAGATCGCTAATGAATTTGTATATCCCTGCTAGAGGTCCTAATCGACGAGCGAAAGTGTTAATGCAAAAATAATACTAGCGTCACAAAAGCAGAGGCAGAAGGCAGAGTTTTTTCAAAAATGTAGCAATACGATATCTACTTTTATTGACAACTTTAAAAAATACTGTTCAGATCAACTATTTTTCAAAATGTCAACGTCTAAGCTTGGTGCTTCCAGCTTGGGGGTGAGTCTTGTGATGATCTCATTGGCTAGCGCATCGGCGGTGTCGAGTGTATTCTGATTGTGTGCAGACATCGGCTTCATGGTTCCCGTGTACTGCCCCCGCTTCTCCATCTTACTTAGTATCTGCGATCTGGACCGTAACACGGTTAGCATAGGGGTGAGTTCAGCTTGGGGGGTAAGCATACCTTGTGGTGATCTCATTGGCTAGCGCGACGGCGGTGTCGAGTGTCTTCTGGTCGTGTGCAGACATCGGCTTCATGGTTCCCGTGTACTGCCCCCGCTTCTCCATCTTACTTAGTATCTGCGATCTGGACCGTAACACGGTTAGCATAGGGGTGAGTTCAGCTTGGGGGGTAAGCATACCTTGTGGTGATCTCATTGGCTAGCGCGACGGCGGTGTCGAGTGTCTTCTGGTCGTGTGCAGACATCGGCTTCATGGTTCCCGTGTACTGCCCCCGCTTCTCCATCTTACTTAGTATCTGCGATCTGGACCGTAACACGGTTAGCATAGGGGTGAGTTCAGCTTGGGGGGTAAGCATACCTTGTGGTGATCTCATTGGCTAGCGCGACGGCGGTGTCGAGTGTCTTCTGGTCGTGTGCAGACATCGGCTTCATGGTTCCCGTGTACTGCCCCCACTTCTCCGTCTTGTTTAGTGTCTGCGATCTGAACCGTAACACGGTTAGCATAGGGGTGAGTTCAGCTTGGGGGGTAAGCATACCTTGTGGTGATCTCATTGGCTAGCGCGACGGCGGTGTCGAGTGTCTTCTGGTCGTGTGCAGACATCGGCTTCATGGTTCCCGTGTACTGCCCCCACTTCTCCGTCTTGTTTAGTGTCTGCGATCTGAACCGTAACACGGTTAGCATAGGGGTGAGTTCAGCTTGGGGGGTAAGCATACCTTGTGGTGATCTCATTGGCTAGCGCGACGGCGGTGTCGAGTGTCTTCTGGTCGTGTGCAGACATCGGCTTCATGGTTCCCGTGTACTGCCCCCACTTCTCCGTCTTGTTTAGTGTCTGCGATCTGAACCATAACACGGTTAGGTATAGGGGCGAGTCTAGCTTGGTGAAGCGGTGGTGATAGCCCGGTAGGCTCCAAGGGTCTGTAAGTCAATCGGTTCTCCATAGGTGCACAGTTGTAAGGAAAAAACCGGTTTGTCCTCGTTTTTCTCCTACAGCTCTCAACCTACGGAGACACAAATGGGCTACAGACTTGAGGCCCAGCTTATAAGACTTCAAAGCCATTGTTATGGATATATTGATTTATTGTTTACGCATTCTAAAAAGTTCCTGCCCAAAAGTGATTTCAAATAACTTTAGCACATTGTTTCGACTTAAAATAAAAAAAAAACATATTTGAACTTTAGACCATTTTAAAACATTTCAATTGTTGTAATTGATTAATTGGGCGAGCACAGAGCGCCATATTTCTTGTGGATTTGGCAGACTAAGCTTTTTCTTTTCATCTTGTTTAAACATTTGTGTCAACTCACCGAACAGCACCGTCGATATCGGGCGGCTTTCCCGACGAACCCTGAAAAGTTGATTGGTTAACTTCAGTTTATTCACCACGATGTTGAACCGCCAATCCAATTTTAATTTTAAATAGGGGCCTGACACTGTAACGCAATGGTGCCAAAATGGGCTCCCAGTTGACAGCTTCAATTACGTTTTATTAATGCTTTCGGTCCTTTTAATGTTTTTGTAATACAGCAAAAACCGCGTTCTAATCGATGCACCCGCTTGAGAGAAAAGAAATCTGAGTTAACTCGCATAAAAAAATACGGGTCGAATTGAGTGCCACCTCCTTTTTTGGTCGGTTAAAAAAGAAAATATCGGTCGGATAAGCGAATGAAGAAACGCTCATTGTTTCAAAGCCATGTAAGAACCAACCTGATCGTCGCGACGCCCCCTGCCGTCCAGCGTTCGGAATATCGACTCCATCTCGTCAAGCAGGCTCTGACTAAAGTCTCCGTAGTTCTTCTGCAATAGGGGAAAATGGCACCTTGGATCAATATGGAGAAGATTTAAGGTGAGATACGAATCAAGATTAGCTATCAAGAGGGAATTTCGCACAAGGGATATATACTCATAATAAGTTGCACTGCAGCGTGGCAGTTACGACACTTTTGTTGAAAAATTCTGTGAGTTTTCACTGTTTTTGACACTTTTAAAAAATCCTTCATAAAAATACGCGGGCAAAAGCTAGTAATTTATTAAGATGTACATATAATTTGTCGTTTCATCCCACAACTGCGTCCGCGACTTTGAAGACGAGTTGTTTTAATCGTACTCTGTGCAGAAAATATCATGGTGAAACGCTAGAAATAAATCGAGAAGCATCAAGTTTTTATTTACTTACCGGAATAGCAGGGCTCTCGGGCGTCACAAGATTCTCGCCTCTGGGATCTGGTGCATTGCTTTCCTGGAAGCGAGTAACAACAAAACTTCATGAATAGTTATTAGAGAGACGGGTATCGATGCCAATAAAAAAGAAACAATCTCCTTTTCAGATATGATGTGTTTTTACAAAACCGGACCTCCCTTCAATTTCTCAATCCTGGTCTTAGTAGTTTTTAAAACCTAGATCCTAAACAGTACGGCCCGCAACGTTTTAAACTAGGCACTAAGAAGGTACTACCGTTTCCCGTTATGAAATAGTTCTATAGCGTAATTCTCGATATAAAAACCTGAGTCTTACAAAACCTAACCAAACCCCAACCATGGTAAAAATACCAGGCTACATAAAAAACGGCTAAATGCCAGTGCTGTGAAAATTTCAACTGGCTACCTATTATAGTTCCAAAGATAGGACAGAGCAATAGCGTCCAGCTTGGCAACCTCCGGGTACGGAACCCTAAGAATTAATAGAACACGTACCGTATCTGTGTCGGAGATTTCGTGGTATTCGTGTACTTCGTCGTCTTTCGGCGCCCCTGTGGAGTTGTCCTCCGACTTGAATGATCGTCCCAGGGTTGCTGATTTTACCTGTGGGCCAAGTTTATCGTTGCTTTACACGTAGCCCGCGAGATAGACAGATCTGTCTTTCCGCCATTGTTCATCTATTGTTCTCTATTTTGTCCTAGGTCAAGTCGTTTAGAAAGATGGGGGCAAATACACCAACTGGCGAAGAGAGGCAAGGGCCAGAGATAAATCGAAATGTACTGGGGAAGAGGCAAAGAAAGGTGGAAGCGCCAAAGGAAATAAGTTTTTTTAAATATAATTTTATATGGTGCCTAGATACATTAAGTTATCTTATGAGGTAGTGGCCTCCCCTGATGTCAGAGTTTTTTGGTCGCCCAAAGGGCCTCTGACATGGCTTAACGATTGTCATTACAACAACAACCGGGACCAAAGGCTTAACGTGCCTTCCGAAGCACGGAATATTATTTCCACTAGCGGTCACCCATCCATGGACTGACCGCGCCCGATGTTGCTTAACTTTGCCAATCGATTAAGAATGGCTATGGGTTGTGAGCGCTGCCTAGATGGTGCGGTAAAATTTTAGCAATATCTTGCATGCCTACTTTTAATACTTAGGGACCCAAACTTCTCAAAGTACTTCAATGCGACAGGTACATTAGGTACAAACTTATTCAATTGATTATAATGGGCAGCATGGTTGAGGGGAAGAGGCGTGTTGGTAGAAGTGTCGTGGCTCAGAAACGTCAGGGCGTTTTTGAGCCAGGAATGGACGATGGTAGTCAACGCTGAAAACCTGTTTCGCTGGGCAAGAAATTGAGAGAGTTGACGGCCAACTTCCAATAGGGAAGAATTTCAATACGCCTTGTATACCATTATGAGGTTCTTTAGTATTGATTATACTATCAGTGTTGCGTACCTTATTTAGTATACTTTTACTTGTGGTGGGCTCTGATATTTGTTTTAGGTGGCATTTTCTTAGGCCGCCTTTCGACCTGGATTCCCCTGTAAATAAATAAATCAGATATATTATGACATTTCTACTGCAAATTAGATTTTAGACGGCGGCCGAGACGGCCTAGTGACGGATTCCCGAGGCGTGCTAGACAGACTTGACAAATGTCGTAACATCTAGCGAGGCCAAAGGCTACACTGCGCGCGCGCCTGCGCGAATAGTGTTAGCAAAAATGTACACTCGCGAGATCATAGTTCGGGTCGAACCAGTAGTTTAGATATCCTAAGTTTACCTGAGGCCCGATTCAAAAAATGTGTAAGGCACACCCTGTGTCAAAAAGCGTATTACAGAATAGATGATTATCTAAATGACAAAGAAGTCTGGCACTAAACCAGTTCAGCGCACGATCACCACACTTACCAATGTGTTATTTTTTAAGTACCTACCTGCATTACAAAATGTATTATTTTTTTAAGCACGAGATCCTTGGAGTTTCTTTACCACGCTTCTTCTCCAAGAACGATCAGAGCTAGTGAAGCTGGAGAAAAAAAAGTAGCTAGATACTTAGTATTAGATAGTAATAAGTATCTGATTTATATACATTTTTTACTTTAGATAATATTTTGACGTTCAATGTAAATAATTTATTTATGGAATATTGAATAAAACCATTTGAATCTTGAATCTTGAATCTTGTTTATAGAAAAATCGACACACCAAGGAAGGTGGTCTTCAGTCTCACCTGGCAGGGGCGGCGGATCTTGCCCGCCCTGGCTGAGCAGCGGGTAGGGCGGCGCGTGCGCAGTCAGGTGCGACGGCGAGTTGGGGTTGATGAGGGGCGTCTGCTCCAGGTCTTCCGAGGGCTTGTATGGGGTCACTATCTGCCGCGGCGGCTGTGGGCGGACCAGGGGGCTCATTCTCGGGAAACTCGCATTCGACACATCTAGCAAATGTCACATCTCCTATTCTTACGAAGTCATCCTCAGGGCACGAGATTTCTGGGAGATGTTTGCCTTTTTCGCTCGAAATGACTCGAGTGGTCGGGAGCAGTCGACATCGAAATGACATGAGATTTTTCCTTCGAGATGGGTCGGATGCGAGATTTCCGAGAATTAGCCCCCAGCGAGTCTTGTACTTGCAAGAAACGTTTGGCGTGGATCTAAAGTTCTAAAGCTCCGCGACTAAAGCGACTGCGAAGCGAACGCCGAGCAGAGACAATTTCGTTCATTGACCTGTTTATACGCGTCTCTGTCCCTCCCGCGTAATTTATTGCAATCTCGCTCAGCCATTAAATCTGTACGAGTGAGACAGCAATATAATTACGCGGGGGCGACAGAGACGCGTTTATACAGGTCAATGGCCGAAATTGCCTCTGCTGCGGCGTCCGGACTTTATGTATGACGCCTTGCACAACTACGCGACCAGCGACGTAGTAGTCATTGTAGACGCTCCAGCTTCGCGTCCCGCATCCAGCGTATTTGGTACGCACGTTTGGCCGGAGCTTAAATGGAGGTTAAATGGATCAAACGCGTATTGATATATAATGCGTGCGGGATCAGAATGGGATGCGACCTTTTGGAACTGAGACGCGCGCGGTAAGCAAACTCGCGTCGATGCAACCTTGTCAAAGTAAAATTAAGTATGTTTTCGATTGACTTTGACAAGGTTCCATCCCATTCTCATCCCGCACGGATTATACCTTAGGTACTATAAGCATGAATGCTTCTTGAACGCAAGACACCATGATGGCAAGACTTTCGACCCAAAGGAGTACAATGAAGATGTATATTGACATATGAGAAGGGGTAATGAGAGCACAAAAATACAACCACAGGAATAGATAGTCTAGAAACCGCAAGTGTTAGTTCGTTTCAGAATCGAAATTAGCTAGTAGGGAATAAAGGAAGCAAACCGTTGCCCACTTGATCCACATGCTGTATACAGGGTGGTCCAAATAAGGACGTCAAGATTTTTTTTTTAGATTCCTCGCGCCTAGGGCTATTCAAAAATACTCCATGTATGTTCAGCGATTTTTCGTGGTTTAGAAGTTATGATTTTTTTAATGTGTTTTTACGAATTTCCTTCCGTAGCGTCTTAAGATAGTCATAGCTTTTTCCCAGTATAATGTTTTGCACTTTTTTCTTTTGTAGCATGATCATCTTGAATGTCTCTTTCATACGTAAAAAAATCAACTTCACAACATCCATCCAAGTTACCAAATGTAAAAAACTGTGAAAATTTTGAATTTCCCGCCACGTTGCTATCGTCCACCCTTAATAGGAAAGAAAGTACAGAACATCCATTTTGTATTTTTAAGAGACTTTTGAAATGTTTCCTTCGTCCACCTCGAATCAAAAATTTTCAATTTCGACTCTTATTTTGGTAACTTGGATGGATGTTGTGAAGTTGATTTTTTTACGTATGAAAGAGACATTCAGGATGATCATGCTACAAAATAAAAAATTGCAAAATTGCAAATTGCAAATGACTATCTTTAGACGTTTCGGAAGGAAAGTCGTAAAAACACATTTAAAAAATCATAACTTCTAAACAACGAAATAAGCAGCCGCATAGTAAAGTAGTTTTTTTTTTATATAAACACATCAAAAGTTACCAGGGATCAAGCACGTTTTCGCCACTTACCAATACAATTTTCCGCCAGTCATTTTGCAATGTCAGTCATTTCGTAATGGGCATTGATCAGTGAGGCATCGATTGTAGTAAATTGAAAACCATTTCGAGGAATAGGGATACTGATTACTACACACACTTACACAAAACTTTTAGAAATTTTAAATAATTAATAAAAAAATATTTACATAAAAAATTAAGAAAATATTCAAATTAGTTTCTTATATTTGTCTATATTTTCGATTTATATAATAAAAAATAGGATGTGACGATGCCCATTTGTAAACTACGGTATCTCACCTCTGAGACTGGCCTCGGCGTCGCGAAGGCCGTCTCAGCTCCATGATTAAGGTCTCCGAATGAGAACCGAAACTAGTCGGCTACACTGACACAAACACAAGTAAGTTTAACCGTTTACGAAACACAAAATGTGCTTAAGCACTTAAATTAAAGTTTAAGTGTACAAATTTCACCTCCTCATCGCCGCTGTTTCGCTTTCTGATAGGCTTACTAAAATTTATTAACATAAAATAAGTTTTATACTAACAAAATGCATGGATCCATCTGAAATAAATTATATTGAATTGAATTGAATTGAAAAGCAATTTTCCGTGCAAAATTAAAATTTGGTCCCTAGACACTTTTTATGAGTGTAGAATTATTATATACTCCATAGCGTTTCGCCGACAATTTCAGAGAGGCAATACTCACACAACCAGCGATGTCCAAGAATGAGATGTCGCCAAAATAGGCGCCGTCCAGGCCGACGTGTCCGGTGTGCTTAACCTCGCCTTGGGGGCTAGAGATCATGCTCCGCTGGATGGTCCTCTTGCCGGTGTATGTGTGTCGCTTGACGTCAGACCGGAGGAGCGTGGGGCGTTGCGGCCCGCGCGGCGACGCGGGTACCGAGCCCCGCGGCGACCGCTGCTTAGGACACCGAAATGACCCGGGTGATAATGGGAATGCTAATGATCTCCCGCCCTCTCTGACCCGCCCCTCTACCCTTGACGCTATTTCTTTCACAATGGGGCAGTTATCCGTGCGGGATCAGAATGGGATAATACCTTTTGGAACTGAGAAGCTTGCGGTCCTGTAGCGTCAGCATTTCGGCAAACTCTAGTTGTCTATGGCAAACTCGCGTCGAAACTTGCTTGTGTTTTCTGTGCGCTTGGGTGTCTGCTCGATTTTTATCACGTTTTATTCAATTAATGCAGTAACATTTAATCCTTTTAGATTACAACCATTAAACAATTTTGTGTATTTTCAATTTCATAACCCTATGATAGAACGTAGACTAATTTTTTTTTTACTGACGCTACTCGAGAACTGTAATTTTCGATTCAGTTCCAAAAGGTATTATCTCATTCTGATTCCGCACGGATAATACAAAATTCATATTTCACGAATTAAGACGCATTTTATACGTTTAGACGGACTTGCGTCACTCAGGGTTAGCAAACAAACTCTTGAGTTAACTTGACATTTCCATTCAATTTTTGACGTTAACTCAGAGCTGGCTATCCCTGGTTGTACATCTCCCTTTTTGTACACACAACAGCACGTGAGACTGTACACTTTTGTTGTAAACTCGCCAGTAACGAGTATATAAAATGAAAGCATGACTTTGCGAATTTAAAGAAAAAATATTTCAAAAACTTTTCAATATGAACGCAATAGCGTCATGGGTAGCCCCCCAGACGTACAATCCGTGAAACTAAAGATGAGACTTGAGAAACCACGTCGTTTGACATTGACGATTTATTGGTCTCTTTATTTAGCGGTATGCGATCAGAGCGCGGGACGTCGGTCGGTAGTCAGACCAGCAGCCCGGTGGTCAGATGACATCTCTAAGGTGACAGAGGGCCCGTGGATGCGAGCAGCGAGAGACCGAGAAAGACGGCGTGAAGGGGAAAAGGCCTATACCCAACAGTGGGCAAATGTGGGCTGAAAATGATGATGATGATGATGATCATCAGAGCGTGGAAAGGGAACGGGCGTCGTCGGGGCGGCGGAAAGAGTGCGGGAGGCGCGGTCAAGTCTCATCTTCCGTGGCGCGTATTGTAAAGTTCTTTAATCGTCCGAGTAGCAATGCGTAGCAGGTATGGTATTGTGCGGTGACCAAGCCTCAAGTCTCTAATGCGTGTGGTTGATCGATTTGGTGATAAGGCTGAACTTGAGGCCCAGATTAACCCACTGTGAGTACAGTACAAATTGTTGACAACTATGCGGACTGCACCTTTGTGTTCAGCGGTAGGTAATGAACCGAAGTATCAGCGTCACCAAATGGCATAAATTACATAAGATTTTGAAGAAATAAATATCCTTTCTAATTTATCAATTCTTACTGCTGATACATTGTACAAAAAAAACAACCCCATGAAGTTTGACCAAAAGAGGAACAAATCACACGTGGTTCAGAAAAATTACCAGAATGTAATGAACTGGTCCCATGAAATGTGGAAGAAAAAAAACGAGTAGCATGAACCAAGAAGGATGATGACTGTGTGATGTACCCAAGCGTTGTAGTGAAGGTTACTACCAACAACGCACTATCATACAAAACAGTTTGAATAAATCAAATATTTCATGATTCAAAAGTACCTTGTATATGTGCCTATGACTCGCCGCGCTGATCTTTAGTTAAAACATCTGCACTACTAGTAGGACATAACAGAGTGGTAATATACAACGTGTTACAAAAGATCCTAACTCTTTTTTCAGGGTGTAACCAGTAGGTCAACAGGATTACATTTCCGTAATTTTTTTTTGAAAATAACAAGTTTTTTATTTTATAATCACAAAATAGTTTTTTTTCTAGTTTTTTGTTTTAGTTTAAATTCAAACACACGAATGTGTGCGTAAGTGCATTGGCATCAGCGAACATTGGCATAGTTCTAAGCTTATAAAACAAGGTGAAAATAAATGATAACCACATTTTAAAAATACCTTTCTCCTGCAACAGCGCTTACATTTTATAAATTTAAAAATCAACGGAACGTTATAGAGCAAACAAAAAAATCGGGGTGAGATCCCTATCACCGGGTGCTATTACCCTGTAAAAAGATTTAGGATCTTTTGTAACTCCTTGTAGATATATGGGCCAACGTCCTGCATCCGGGTTAAACTTACGGGTGTCTTAACGTATGGCCTAGTGTTGTGAGGATCGAAGACTCCACAGGCGCCGCCCGGGAGCACTCCGTACCACATTGAAGTCTTTGTCCTGCTCCTGAAAAATAAATAATACCATCGTAATGTCTCCTATCCTCCCTGGATAATGGCACTAGAGCAAACAGTTTTAGTATGCTGGGACATCTCCACCCCAGCATACCAAAAATGTTTGTGCAAAACGTATTTAAAAGCGGCGGCAAAAGACGTCTGGTAAACCTATTTAACGACTTTAAATTAAAAAAAAAACAAGACGGTCTGAAATCAGTTAGTTTCTTGTGATATAAGTGGGTTTTTTTTTATCGGACCAGTTTTGAGAGATGAAAGTGGGGAATACGAAACCTCGATTTTGTAGATTTTCTTCAGGTTGTCCCCCTATCGCTCAGTAGTTGTGCACGCGAAACAGCATCATATTTGTCTGTACTGCTATACGCGCTTAAAATGTGCCGTGCCGCCGGGATGAATTTTTTACGATAATTTCCATATAGCCCGGTTTCCAAATATCTACTAAATTTAAAATTTAAAATACCCCCGACGTTTTAGCTTCAAATAAGCATAGGTATTTCATAAAAGGCTGAATCGATTTTGATAAAAACATATCTAAGAACACTCGCTAGAAAACCCGCAAAAAATAAAAAACCAAATCTAAATCGGTTCACCCGTTTAAGAGCTACGGTGCCACAGACAGACACACACACAGCGGCCAAACTTAAACGACCCTCTTTTTTGGTCGGGGGTTAAAAAAGAGTCTCCACGACCCCATCAGATGTGTATTATTATACACCGTGGAATTTTAGTGGTTTTAAAGCCGAAGGTATTTAGTTGCACTCGTGATTCTGACCCAAATTCCAAAATTTTACTTCAACCGAGCGAAAAAAAAAGCACTTCCCAATACAAACGGCTATCGCCAATCGACACATTTGTATGGAGAAGTGAATTTTTTTTTCGCGCGTTTCGGAATGAAAATTTGTAATTTGGCTCAGAATCACGAGTGCAACTAAATACCTTCGGCTTTAAAACCGCTCAAATTCCACGGTGTATTGTGTACGGCCAGTGACACACCAGTATAGCTCTTATCGTTCGCGACATAAGTGCGTCAATCATTACAACAATTTGTTTTGACAAAACCAGCTCTCGAACAGGATGAGTCACAATCGTTCTCAGCACGGACTCATTAATTATTTTCGTACTCGTGAATCGTCAGTTAAAAATAATACCACAGGCGATTAGATGCAGGGATTACTCACTCCTTCCCGAGAACCGTGATGATCTGTCCCGATTTGTATTCGAGAAAGGTGTTGCGACGCGCCTCCTCGGGTTTGTTGAAGTTATCTGATGCTTGCACCTGTTGTGGAAGATTACAAGGTAGGGGCGGTAAGTTGTATTTATTGTACAATAATGTATTTTATTGGTCTTATTATAAACTAGCTTTCCTCGTCTTCGTCTCCGTGGATTTATGTCATACAAATTCGCGGATCGCGTTTCACCTTCAGGATGTAAAAATGAGAGAGGGTGTATATTGACGAAACGGATTTTGATAAAATTTGGAATGGAGATAAGACATCAGAATAACACAGAGGCTGCGTAATAGGAGAGAGCTCTATAGACTAGTGTTTACCGCGCTCCCTCCGATACAAACGAAGAAGTCGTTTTGCTACCCTTAAATATTATCCGATTTCAATTTCAGTTATAGCTGAAAAGTATTTTTTTATTTAAAAGTAAGGAGAAAAATAAAAAAAAAATACAAAAACGACTGATACCAAAATCAACGAAATCGCATACTATTTAGGGGTAGCAAAACAACTTATTCGTTTTCTTCGTTTGTATGGGCGAGAGCGCGGCCGAAGCGCGCGGTGGTCGCTCTTCTTAACTGGCGTGGTACAGTGGTTAGTTACCTGTTCAGGACGAATATCCCGCAGTGTGACCTCTAGATCTTTGAACTTAGGTCGGTCGTTCGGCTCATGCGACCAGCAGTCCAGCATTGTTGTGTAGTACGCTTCCGGGCAGCATTCGGGCCTCTCTAGCCTCTGAGATTAGAAGGGGTTGGTTAGGGATTCCCAGGGTCTTAGGTCAGTATTATGAATCAAAGTAAGTTCATAAATTAAACCTTACACTTTGGATGAGTAGCAATGGATACAGACAGGGGCTTATTGTATAAGTACTAAATAAAAATAAAAAACCGTTGACATTTAGCTTCAAATTAGCATATATCATAAACGGCTGAACCGATTTTGATAAAACATATCTAAGAACACTTGCTAGAAAATCTGTTTTTAAATAAATAAAAACCGCATCCAAATCGGTTCACCCGTTTAAGAGCTATGGTGCCACAGACAGAAAGAGACCAGTGCGACTTCTTGTGTCTGAGGCCAAGACCCACTTCGGGTCGCTGAGCCGCGGAGTAACGTTGTGCCATATAAGAACAAGCTTAGTAAGCAAGAAGACGCAATTAGTTGATTGATTGATTTTAATTGATTTCCTATTCTAATTGTTGTATGATGTTGTACTGAATAAAGACTTTTCTATTTCTATTTCTATTAGTACTCACGTGATAGTTGGGCGCGTCGATTGCCTCCAGGATCTGCTGGCCGGAGAAGGCGGCCCAGGGTTGGAAGCCGTAGGTGAACATCTCCCAGAGGCAGACACCGAACGCCCACATGTCGCTCGCCGACGTGAAACGGAGGTACAGGATGCATTCGGGCGCGCACCTACAAGCCGAGCCGGGTGTCACAATAGTGTTTTCTCCATTCAAACGTAGTCCCCGATTTCCCCCCTAGATAATGGCACTAGAGCAAAATTCTTTGGTATGCTGGGACATCTTTGTTGCATATCTAGGACATGTGTTCAGACGAGAGATACAGCCTCCTGCAACCCATAATGATGGGAAGAGTCGCTGGCAAGAGACGCGTCGGCCAAGGGAGGAAGTCCTGGCTGAGAAACCTACGAGAGTGGACTGGCATCGCGAGTGCTGTCCAGGGGCCTTAGCCTGTAACGCAATGGCGTCCTAGGTAGAAGGACAAAACCGGGATTTTTTCGTTGCTCTCCTACAACCAGCGAATTAATCCTCTAGAATAACACTCATAATATTCTTTGCCGTACTACAATAACATTAAAAGGACCGACACTGGACCGACAGCATTAATAAATCGTAATTAAAACCGTCAACCGGAAGCCCATTTTGGCACCATTGTGTTACAGGCTAAGGGCCCAGCTGTTTCGCCTCGCGAGAAACAAAGAGAAATAAATATTTCGCCTCGCGAGAAACAAAGAGAAATAAATATGCGGGGCTGACCGCCAACCTTCGCGGAGTCAATTTTTTAGGTATTTTGACACACTGGTAATTCTGAACCAAATTAATTCTCGAGCGATGCCGATGTACGTAAGTAGTTAAGAAATCCAAGGTAAAACTACTATACGCGCTGAAAATTTTGTGGTTTTAAAGCCGAAGGAATTTTGTCACACCAGTGTATTCTACACCAAATTGAAATGTTCACTGCAAAATGCGCGAAAAATTATCATTTCGATACCATCTGTATGAAGAAGCACTTTTTTTCTGCGCAATTTGGAGCGAAATTTTGGAACTTGGTTCTTATTTGATTGACCCACAAGTGTACCGGTTTTGATTAACACCCATTGATAGCCCAGTGTGCGGTTGCTCTCATTGTTTCATAGAAGAATAGAATGAAACATAATACAAATTCACAAAGCATTTCATAGATAACGCCAACAGGCGTGGCCATAGATAAACCAGAATATGGCTGTCAAATCTCGCTTAGCATAGATTAATTTTGACAGCCGTATTCCAGTTCTTCTATGGCCACGCCTGTAGGCTTCATCTATGAAATTCTTTGTGAATTTGTTCTGAAAACGGCTCATTTGACGTACCAGGCAACCGGCAGCTTGAGATTCACGTTGTAATTCGTCTGGTAATAGTCCTTCCCGACGCCCAGGGCCCGCGAGAGACCAAAGTCCGAGATCTTCACTCTGTCTTTGCTAAACACTAATATATTCCTTGCCGCTAAGTCTCTGAAACAAACAAATAGGGACACGCTGCAAATGTGTTTTCAAAAATGTGTTTTTTGTGTTTTGAAAAAAAAACAGGTTGGTTGGGAAATTAATAACCTTTTTATATAGGTACGCCTATTTTCAAATTATTTTAGAACCTGGTGTTACCTCCCCTTTGCCGTGGTAACAGCTTCCATGCGATCTCTCATGGACCTGACCAGTTTCAGGACTTAATCAATACTCTTTTCAAAACGGACCGAGAGGTTTGTTTTGTTTATTAAACCACTGTTTCGTTTAAGGTGTTTTCCATTGATAACTAACAATTCCCTCACAATCGCTTTCAAATAGGAACGAAAATTATTTGAAGTATGTTTTCAAAAGGTGCGTATTATATTTTGACGCCGAGTGTATTGCAGTGTGGTGGCACTCGCTGGGTGGCACCTTGCCCCCTATATTCTACATGTGTGCCGACTTCAGTAATATAGAGAAGCTAGAACTTATCGCCTCCTCCGACCTCCTTAAATGGCGACACCGCTAGGCCGGCGCTGGTAGCGGCGCCGGTTGGCCCACTAAATATTATAAAAATATTTTAGTTTTTTCATTCAGTATAAAAGTAACTGTTAAAATACCAATTATCTCTGAAACGGTAAATTTTGGGATTGGGCATTATGGGGTGAAATTGGTTGGAAATAGTGCCCTCTGTAACCTATTAACAAGAATTGGTCGAATAACCAATAACCCTGTATTAATATACCTGTTTTAATATACCTGTATTAATATATTAATATAGAGGCGGGGCACACAGGTACATACCTAATATAGGGGGCAAGGTGTCACCACATTACCCCTTCGCCCACTTTGGAAACCAGACAGTATCAGGTTAGAAGATAGTGTATTAGGTGAGGTAGGTACCTATGAATCAGTCTTTTGTTTTCTAAGTACGTCATGCCAGCGCAGATCTGCTCCGCGAACTCGCACAGGTTCGGCACAGGGAAGTTGGTGCGCAATGAGACCTCGCGGAGGCACTCCAGCAGCGAGCGGAGAGGCGCCAACTCTGTCACCTGGTGGACAGAAAACATTTCACTATTACTGTCAGTGGTGGATCCAGGATTTTAGTTTGAACCCAATGAGCGTAGGTTATCAAGATAAAAAAACATACAAAATTTAGTTTTATACAGGGTCTCAGATGCTTTTGGGGGCGGGTGAGGGGGCTTGAGCCCCTTAACCCCCATTTTTAAATAGCTTTCTTCACTCCTGAAACACGGCAACTTCTAAATGTGATTTCCAACAACTTTTGTTCTACGACTTTTTGAATAGCTCGTCTAGTACATTTTCATCAAATATGTAGGGGGGAAAAAGAATGTTTTTTTTTCTTTAGATTTTTTCTTTTGGTTAGTTTCCGATTACTTGACCTTTTCTCAGACTGTACCTCGTAAATATTTGAGCGGCGCAGACAGAAGGCGTCGCCATGAAAACGCGATGCGGGCGAAACGCGACGCTGGCGGAAAGCGACGGAGCCGCCAAAATTCTAGGATTCGGTACCTACCGTAGCTGTCTCTATGTCAGATCCAATTTGCTCGGAAACTACAAATTTAATTAATTTAAAAGATAAATTCAACTCAATCGGTTCAGTAGTAATAAAAGTTGTAGGAAATCACATTTAGAAGTTAACGTGTTTCCATAATAAACTGTTTAAAAGTTAACCTGTATTGTGCTTATAGGTTAGGAGCGGCACGCCCCCACTACGCACGGGTGCATTTAGATTTAAAAAAGTCTAACTGACGGTGAAAACCGCATCAAGATACATTGCGTAGTGTAGAGAAGAGATGCCAAGCCTGCTCCATCTAAACAATGTCCCAGGCACTGCAGCGTTCGAGTGGTCCCTTTACCCACCTAGTGTGAGTGAAGATTCCACTGGACGTTGTATAAATATCTCATTACGTATATGCAAAGGCCTTGTTTTTATAAAGCGTTTAGTGCCATAATAGGGATCATGACTGCATCAACGAGAATGCTTTATCAAAATGAATATCGCAAGACATCTCCTAAAATCAAACGAATTAATAATTTTAAAGAAAAAATAAATTAGTCTGAAGTCTGAAAGTCTGAAACAAGTAATTCATTATTTTCTCCTATGATGATTCTAGATTTTTTCTTCGTGGTATTATTTATTTCAAAGCTAGCTATAGGAGATCGCAAAAAAATATGACTTGTACATGTACACTCATTAAACTCACCCACCCTATTGTTTGGTTAACACATGAGTGCTACTTTCCTTGACAGGAACGCCAGCCCGAAATAGCCATATGTTAAAATAAACACACTCATACCAGCATCAAGGAGTATAGATCGAGTACAGCATATGTATATCTCTGTCAGTCTTTGGATTTGTAATATTATCAAATATTCTAGCTATGTTAGATCTACCTAAGTACATTTTATACTGAAAATAGGGCTCATTTAGGATATGTCACACCACATGGTCATGGTAAGGTCCAGCCGGTACTGGGCTGAACAATTGAACATCAGGCATGATCCAAAGCATCAAGCATGGTTCAAAAGATGTTGACTAACTCGAGATTCAAGTTGTCATGAAACCTCACATTTATTTTTCAATAATTTGTATGGCTTTTCGTTCTATTAACCTATAGGAATTAAAACTAGGACAGAAAGAGGACCTAACAATGGCCGGGTATAGGCCTGCAGTCCTCTTGCTCGAACGTTTTCAACATTTTCAATTATTGTATTTGAATTATGTCGATAAACTCCAGAAAACATATTAAAAACTAGCTTTTGCCCTCGTCTTCGTCCGCGTGGACTAAAGAAAAAGGATATATGCTTTACTTTGCTCCTTAGTGTAAAAGCGTGATAATATGTAGCCTATGTGTTATTCTGATGTCTAAGCTATCTCTATTCCAAATTTCATCCAAATCCGTTCTGCCGTTTCAGCGTGAAAGAGTAACAAACATCCATCCATCCATTTAAGTAGGATACAGCAAATATTATTACAAATACTATACAGCAATACTAAATAATTCATTGAAGCCCAAAGTTAAGTAGCTACATACTTACATAGGCAGTACATAGTAGCTTAGTTTAGTAAAAATGAAATATGATCACTTGTATAGAACATTAGAGGTGTATAGAGATGTCCCAGGTACTGCAGCACCGAGTGGTCTCTTCACCCATCGAGTGTGAGTGAAGGTACCGCTGAATGCTGTATTAATCATCTCATTACGTAGATGCAAAGGGCTTTGTCTTTATTTATAAAGATGGACTTTCATACCAGCATCAAGGAGTCCAGATGCAGCACAACTCCATACAGTCTAACGATATTGGGATGCTCGATGCTGTGCATCACCGCTGCCTCCTTCAGGAACTCAGTGGAATTTGATGTCATACGCTCGTGTCCGAGGCATTTTATTGCTACTTGCAGCTGTTGGAAACAAAAATAGGCTTTATTACAATGGATACTGAGTGTGAGCTGTTATACAGTATTGACTGAAAATCCGTAGTGTGAGACTAATTAGCGTCATTTCAGCAAATTCTGAGAAATTTCTCTTCGGTCATAAGGGGATCAAAGTTTAGGGACTCAGAACTCACTCTTTGGTTTCCTGTGCTCCAGGTGCCTTGCTGGACCACACCAAACTGGCCCATTCCCAGTTCCTTGTTGATGGTGATATCCTCCACCGATATAATATGTTTTGTCGGCACTTTGACATTGTTCTCTGTGAATGGCTGGAACTCTAGCGGTATGGAGCCAGGGTTCTGAGAGTACTGAAATGAGGGAACAGTTTTAGAACACTTGTTTTGATTGCAACAAACGGGAGGACAGAAGACCGACAATGCGTTTTATAAATATATACAGCGTGTTACAAACAGTTCCCATCAGACTTATCGTTGCCGCTTCACTCATCCTATTATACAAAACTTACCATGGCTGACTATAAAAAACGTCTGAAAAGACGTCATATAATGGAACTGGGTAGTGCTGAGCAAGATGCCGACTAGCCAAAATAAGGAAATAGAGGAGTTCCCGATGGGGGCCCTTATCTAATAGTAGCTTCACAGCCAGGTGCCTGTTTCATATAAATACAATTCATAGTTTATTATGACAATTCGATATAGATTGCGTAGTCGATTTGACGTGAGGATACAAAAAAGGTTTGTTTACAAACCGACCTATCAATGAACATCGAATTGTCATAATAAAATATTTATGTCAGTTATATGAAAGGCGGGCCTGATCGCAGATCCAACCAGAAACACAAAAAAAACCTATCATAACATTATGGACCAATGGATATTTTTCCAGCTTTTGCAGTTAGGTAGTCCCTTAAAAATCCTTAGTATTGATGAGATCAAAACACGCTTATCTGATAAAAAAGCGGTGGTGGCCTAGTGGTGGACTCGGAAGCGAGAGACCCAGGTTCTATTCCCGGCACAGGCATGTACCCAAGACTTCGTTTCTTTTCAAAGTTACGTGCATTCGTGAATTGGAAGTAGCAAAATGACTTGCTAACCGTGAAGGAAAACATCGAAACCCGCGGCTTAGTTGGATCCACACATATTGACTTGTCTTTCCTGTGGGCTAGGTCAACTAAGCTGTCTGGATGTTATATTTCCCAGGCACTGCAGCGCCGAGTGGTCTCTTCACCCATCTAGTGTGAGTGAAGGTACCACTGGAAGCCCCATTTTTTGTATGTAAAAGTGTTTTCTTGCGGTTGGTTATAATGTAATATTAAAATCTTCCATGTGACAATATTATTTTTCATTTGGCTGTACATTTTCGGCCATAAGACGATTCTGTCCAAAGCCGATTCTGTCCAATCAAGAATCTGCCGAAAACAGATTCTGCCGTACACCGACGGAGGGATCTTATTATGTAGATGCAAAGGCCTTAGATTATCTGATAGGACCTTTCTGTGACAACAGTTTACTTACCAAGTCCCCTCTCTTATTTGATGTAAGTAGCTTCTTTATTTTTGAAATGTATGGATTTGGGAAGTACTTGGAATAGTTCTTTTTGTATCGTCGTTGCTCAGGCTTGGACAGTCCAATATGTGCCAGGTCTTCAGTGAGGACAAACTTGAGTTGAGACACTTTGGTCACTTTTAATATGTCTCTGTAACAAGAAAGTTTAATAAAATCAGTACTCACTTCAGTATGATTTGTGAACAGTATTTAAAGATAAAGATAAAAAGTATTTATTTAAAAACCACACATAAATTATACAGACAGTTACAGTTTCAGAGATTGGAAAAGGAAGGAAAATAATGTGCGGAAGAAATTAAAAAAAAACACTGAACAATACCAAAAAATCATTCAATTATGTTACTATTATACTATCGCTTGCGGCCGCACTCGCAATATCGCCACATCGCGCGCACGCTTTGAGAAAGGCCGGGGGTGTCCGCACGTCACGGTTATTATAGAACAAATTAAACAAGATAATACTGAAGAAATAAAAAAACAAAAATAAATTCTGTGAAAAATACCCAAAAATTATTGAATTATGTTAGTATTATACTATCGCTTGCGGCCGCACTCGCAATATCGCCACATCGCGCGCGCGCTTTGAGAAAGGCCGGGGGTGTCCGCACGTCACGGTTATTATAGAATAAATTAAACAAGATAATACTGAAGAAATAAAAAAACAAAAATAATTCTGTGAAAAATACCCAAAAATTATTGAATTATGTTACTATTATACTATCGCTTGCGGCCGCACTCGCAATATCGCCACATCACGCGCGCGCTTTGAGAAAGGCCGGGGGTGTCCGCACGTCACGGTTATTATAGAACAAATTAAACAAAATAATACTGAAGAAATAAAAAAACAAAAATAAATTCTGTGAAAAATACCCAAAAATTATTGAATTATGTTACTATTATACTATCGCTTGCGGCCGCACTCGCAATATCGCCACATCGCGCGCACGCTTTGAGAAAGGCCGGGGGTGTCCGCACGTCACGGTTATTATAGAACAAATTAAACAAGATAATACTGAAGAAATAAAAAAACAAAAATAAATTCTGTGAAAAATACCCAAAAATTATTGAATTATGTTAGTATTATACTATCGCTTGCGGCCGCACTCGCAATATCGCCACATCGCGCGCGCGCTTTGAGAAAGGCCGGGGGTGTCCGCACGTCACGGTTATTATAGAACAAATTAAACAAGATAATACTGAAGAAATAAAAAAACAAAAATAAGTTCTGTGAAAAATACCCAAAAATTATTGAATTATGTTACTATTATACGATCGCTTGCGGCCGCACTCGCAATATCGCCACATCGCGCGCGCGCTTTGAGAAAGGCCGGTGGTGTCCGCACGTCATGGTTATTATAGAACAAATTAAGACTTAATACGACGCACAACTAGCGCCGAAAATAAAAAAAAGAGCGTTTTTTGCTAAAAACGCATCCAAAAAAAGATGTTTTTTTTTTCATTGGCTGCGCAGTACGACGCACAAGCTTGTTTTGGTTAATGACACCAGACTCAAGGACAATAGTTTTAGTAACGCTTGCAACTAAAATGAAGCTTTTTTTTTTTAATAAAACTAGCGCTAGTTGTGCGTCGTATTTCGTCTTAAACAAGGTAAATTGGGAATCAAAATTTTATAAAAAAAAAATAGGGTAATTTACTAGTCATTGGATAACTGTCCAGCGGATTTTTTAAGCAAATATGTTTTTATTTATAAAATATCCACATTTATGACATGTCGCAGATATTTATGAATAGTTGAATAACGTATCTTACCATTGTATGTTCATTTAGCACGATAATCTAAGTATAAAGTTAAAAAAATATATTTATTTCTAAAAAAGTTGAAAAATATAGTTATTGGACAGCATTCAAAACATTAGGCCAGACACCTATTTTGACAGTTATAGGACAGTATCTGATGCTGCTAATTATATCCAGATAAACTAATTTTATAATAAAACTAGCGCTAGTTGTGCGTCGTATTTCGTCTTAAACAAGGTAAATTGGGAATCAAAATTTTATAAAAAAAAATAGGGTAATTTACTAGTCATTGGATAACTGTCCAGCGGATTTTTTAAGCAAATATGTTTTTATTTATAAAATATCCACATTTATGACATGTCGCAGATATTTATGAATAGTTGAATAACGTATCTTACCATTGTATGTTCATTTAGCACGATAATCTAAGTATAAAGTTAAAAAAATATATTTATTTCTAAAAAAGTTGAAAAATATAGTTATTGGACAGCATTCATAGTAACGGGACACCTATTTTGACAGTTATAGGACAGTATCTGATGCTGCTAATTATATCCAGATAAACTAATTTTGCCTAAATTGGTGGGGTTTTCTTCTTTAGAACCAAAGTCTATTTAGTTTTCGAATTGAGGACCTTGGGAATAAAAACAATAGAGAATACCTAGTATTTTTATAATTACTTAAAATGTCTTAAACTTACACGACACTGTTTACCTATAACTAAACAGTCCACTGGAGGATAATAATATTAAGGCCGAAGAAAATAACGAAGAGGAATATAATAAAGATAAGATTTTCTAGGAAAAAAAAATTTTTTTTATGCCCACATGTCCTATTGGGTGATTTTAAACATAAAAAAAGGTATCGGAACAAACACCGGATGCCTAATGTTTAGTCAAATGATTCAAATACTTCACACAATGCTTAAAAACATGGTTTCAAAAACATGGTTCAATAACTGGTACTGTCCAATGACTAGTATGTTACCCTACACCCTGAAAAAAAATAGACATATGAATAAAAAATAGACCCTGTATACAGCACTAATAATACTTAAATTTTAGGTTTTGAAGCTTGCGACTAATTAGGTGGAAAGTTTCCCTTAGTTAGCACATCAACTACTCATGTTGGGACATCAGTGCAACAATTATGTAAATACCTTGTAGCAATAGAAAGGTGCAACCCTTTTATGACTAGTTATACTGTCATTATCACATTAGAGGGCTTAGGGCCAGAATCTATGGAAACAGAAATGTGAAGCTAGTTGTGTTTTCACACATTTTATATGGTCATCGGAGGTTCTAAATGTAAGTACCTAATGCAATTGGATGCATCGTCAATGGGATCTTTAGGGTTCATTCTTTACCAACCTAACACACTACGAAAACAAAAGGTAGCAGTGGATAGTTAAGTTAATCCTTCACAAGTCACAAGGAAAAGAGCCATGTCAGATCTATTCAACACTATAAAGGTGATCCAGCTAGGGGAGCACAATGTCACGATAAAAGTTTTATCCCATTATCCGCTATCGCCATCTTGCTTTATTTCACTGCGTGAAGCGAGATGCTGCTACCCGATAGTGGGATAAAACTTTTATCTTGAAGTTGTGCTTCCCTGACTGATACAGTTAAGTTTTGTTTGACCTTGTGAGGTAGGAAAACACAAAGAAATAAAACATGCACAGTACGAAAATTCTTGGGTAGGTACCTAAACTACAATACAAACCACTCAGAAGGTGGTCTGACCTTATAATTATTATCACACTCTCATACATACATCAGTACATCACCGACATTTTATCAAAACAAGGCAATTTAGATTTTCAAAAGCTTACGAAAAGGAAGGAATCACACAAAAAAACCCACGCCTTTGTAACAAAAAAAAAACATACTCATTCGCAATACGCATCTGTTAGAAAATATCACTGTTATGTGTAGGTACCTAATTGTGGGAACAATGCATCTTACCTGAATAATTCATGATACTGTTGTAGTTCGGCTTCCTCCAGAAATTCCTGCAAATTCTCTCGGTCTTCGCAGACACCTTCTGAAAATGTTTATTTTTATAATTTACATAAATGTACACAAATCGGCTTTACGTTGGTTTTGTAAAGAGCTAGATAGTTGTGAAGTTTTCTTACCCATAGGGGTAGAATATGACAAACTAATTATTGTAAAACAGTGATAATCACAACTTCCACCCACAAGAAAAGTTATGATTTCGAGAAATTAATTATTTGTTCACCACAGATTACAAAAAAGAATTGTTCAAGGCTTCAAGCACGACCGACAACATCACAGACAGACCGTCAGTTCACCACAGATTAATTTCAAGTAGGGTTGCCAAGGTTAAGAATTAAATGTCGCAAACGAGCATGGGAGCAAGCTTTCTGACAGCCCATGAGTTGTAGTTCCAAATTTGTAGCTAGATGTCGCTGACGAGATATGTAGATCCACCATGACAAAACTCATTGAGCTTGTTAGGGCGCGTTTGTATGACACGAATTGTCTCTTGCCATCATTGATC